>CAUZXS010003407.1:0-155000 GCA_963585895.1 Sepioteuthis lessoniana
TTAATACTAGATTATGGACATTAATTTTAGAGTAAGCGGATTATCATCTTCTAAAAAAATATTTAATAATCATAAGGAATTTTACAATGAAGCCATACATAACAATGGTTATAAAAATATGCTTAACTAAAAGACATCGCAACAATAGGGACAATAATATAGGAAACAATAGAACTAATACTGATATAAATATGGATTATAGATTAAGCAAAATATTAACAAAAATAGGTGTAGTAATATTATCTGGTTTAACATTCCTTTTTTGCAAACACTCTAATATCTATATAGGGAAATATTTTTCTAAGTTTAACAAACAAACATTTTTAAAGATGAAAACCCCCATAGAAAAATAATTCATAAGAATAATGTAAAAAATTGTTATTCCAGTTATAACAATATATCTAAAATAATTGACGATCTCAACAAGAAATTAATAAATAAACTTGACTGAAATAAAATTACGACTAAAACATTCATGTAATTACAAAAAAAAAAAAAAAAATGAATGTCCACCAAGAAATAAGTATATCCTTGATGATATTATATATTAAGCTAAAATTTCAACTAAAGAAAATGATAGTAAGGGAAAGTCAGAAATAGGTCTGACAAACTTAAACTGGAAATTTAGATATTACAACCACCTCCAATCATTTAAAAATCGAAAATTACAAAATAAAACTGCCCAATCTAGATTTTACTGATATATGAAAGAACTAGGACTAACACCTATAATAATTTGGAAAATAATTAAAAGATCCTCGTCGACAAACAGTTTACATGGTAAGTGTAATTTTTTCTCAAAAGAGAAAATATGTATTTTGATATATTTGAATGGAATTTTACTAAATAATTTATTGATGTTATAAGTAAGGAACTGTTTGTTGCATTAATAAAATATATGTTTTATATAAATCTTTGCTTATTACGATTAACTTAACGTTCGATATGTTATTTTTTTCCTAATATAAATAACATCATTTTTACGATAATATACACGATTAGAAATAGAGTTTTGTAAATAGATTTTAGCATTGAATTATTATTTCCTGATAATACGAATTATATCATTTAATATGTATTAAACATGGTAGTTGCAACAAAAGTATGAATGCGTATTTTATATATAATTTTAAATGAGTCACCCTGCCTCTCTTTAATTCTTCCAGAATTTCCGGAATAATTTTGGGTAGTATTTAAATTCGGGGTAAGGTTTGTTTTTTAAAGGACTGTACAAACATAGTATAAAAAATTATAATAGATATACTATCTCCACTGTGAGCATTTTTCTTGATTAAAAAATATAATAAAATATATTTAGAAATTATTTCAAGAAAAAATTATTTTAATTAATTTTTTTTTCAAATTCTTCTCGTCGGACGCAATATAAGAACACCCACATTATTTTGTTCATGTAGCCTTTGATGATGGTAATCACAACTAGAAATGTATTTATAATGATACCAAAGAAGTAATTTTTTTCTTTTTTTTTTTATAAAAAAAGTATATATATATATATATATATATATATATATAGTGCATCTCTTTGATAAATGGTAGCTCGATGATACTAGTGGACAAGTTCATCTACCTAGGAAGCAGTGTTCCATCTACCTTGAAAGACAACACGCGACTTGCAAAGGCATGAACAGCAAACGATAGCCGATCGGTCATATGGAAGTCAGACCTGGCCGATAAAATACAGTTTTTTCCAACCGGCTGTCGTGTCGATACTGCTATATGGATGCACTACATAGACGGTAACTAAACGTATTGACAACAAGCTTGACAGCAATTACACACGAATGCTACGAGCAATATTGTACAAATCCTAGAGGCAGCACCCAACAAAACAGCAGCTCTACGGCCCCCTACCACCCATCACGAAAACCATCCAAATTAGACGAAACAGACATCCGAGACACTGCTGGGGAAGTAAGGACGAGCTCATAAGCGATATCTTTCTGTGGACCCCTTCACATGAACGAGCAAAGGTTGGACGACCAGCTAGAACCTATAAGCAACAGGTCTGTAGCGATAAAGTATGTAGCCTTGAAGACCCCCCGGGGGCAATAGAGGATAGAGGCATGTGGCGAGAGATGGCCAGGGAGATCCGTGCTGGCAGTGCAATATGATGATGATTGTTAATGATAGTACACACGACATGAATCTTCATCATCATCATGTCGTTCCGGCCAGCACGGATATCTCTGACTCTCTCTCGCCACTTTTCCCTATCGTTCATCACCTTTGGCAGGTCCTCCGGACTACATCCCATATCTTCACATAGCTGCTGTATGTATGTTCGAGCTGGTCATCCTGCTTTTGCACGGCCATAAGTGGGGGTTCATAGGAGTACATTACTTATGAGCTCGTCTCTGCTCCTCCAGCAGAGTCCTGCGTGCCTGGTTCGTCTAACTTGGATTGTTTTCGTGATGGGAGGCAGGTAACCGTATAGTTGGTGCTTTGTTGGGTGTTGTCGCCAGGACTTGTTCAATATTGCTCGCAGCATTATTGTGTAGTTGCCATCTACCTTCTTTTCGAGCCGTTTTGTCTGTATCCAGGTGGTGCATCCATACAGCAGTATCGACACGATCGCTGCCTGGAAGAAACTGCGTTTCATTTTATCGGTCAGGTCTGGTTTCCATATGACCGATAGCTTATCGATAGCTGTCCCTGCCTTCGTTAGCCGTGTGTCGATGTCTTTTTTTCAGTTGACAAGACACTGCTTTTTAGGTAGGTGAATTTGTCTACTAGTTTCAGAGGGGGTCTGTCTAGTGTGGTGATGTCACCTGTTTGATTATAGCACATATATTCAGTTTTGTGTGCATTGACATGGAGGCCAATGCCTGCGTTCCAAACTATGCAGTAGTGTTTCAGCTTGTTTTTGTGTAATTGCTAGTAAAGCTATGTCATCGGCGTAGTCGGCGTCGGTAATTGTTTTTGCGGGTATCTTCTGCTTCTTTTCATTGTCAGCTCGAAGCCGTTCTCTCTGATTTTATCGATCGACGTTCTAAGCACGACATGAAACTTAAAGTAGCAGATTTTTAGTATAAACAATTTATCATTTCTCTTGGTTGTATACCTACTATGCTGTAGTATTGGACTAGAGAGTAGGGTGTACCCTAATGGTCCGGAGACCCGGGTTCAATCCCAAGATTGGTACTCAATGCCGCCGTATATAACACTCAACATTATGAGGTAATGTTCCATATAGCTACATCTATTGATAAGAGATGATATTATGTTCAAAAATAGACATTTATTTGTTACATTGCCACAATTAACGCCATGTACGAAATAGAGATATAATGTTCATAACGATAGAACATATAAAGAACATAGGAATCTCGAAATTCGAAAACACGTAACGACTTGTTTGTTCAGGTACGAAACCTTTTTATTAAATTTGAGTTAAAAGTTTCGACATAAGGAGGAGAGACACAATCTCGCTATGCCCTCTTATTCATTTGGCCCCTCTCTAGTGCGGCACCCACGGTGAGCAAATTCGTCTCGTCTCAGCGAGCCCCAAAAGTCGAACCTTCTCATTCGGCGTCTATTTTTCAACTCCCTAATTTTCTTTCAATTCTCCACAAACCTCTGCGCGCTTTCAGTGCGTGACGTCACCCGCATCCTGTCAGCCCCTTTCGTCTCGGACAATTGGGACATCTCTGAGTGACACCTCCATCCGCCTGCGTTAACACCTGCCTCAATATTGCACCCAACTAACCCATGTGCTGAGCCGAAAGGTTCTCAGCCTAACTAAACTCAAAGGCATGAACCGAAATCCCTTGGGCATTACGTTACAGTAAGAATCAAGAGTAAAGAGGAGCAATCCAGGGAATGGAATTGCGCACTTCCCTACACCTCAGTGTGGTACCTATTGAATTAGGAGCCTTCGGATCTACCGCGACTAAGGTCGCCAACTTACTTTTATATATATATATATATATATATATATATATATATATATATATATCCGATGGCCGTAAAGAAGAATAAAGCTGAACTTTTTGTTATTGCAACAGACTACCACGTCGCTCTTTCAATTTACCTCTTTATTTAGCCAGACTAGTGCAAAAAGTTACAAAATCCCGTATTATATATATATATATATATATCGTATATATATCGTATATATATATATATATATATATGTGCGTGTGTGTTTGTGTTTGTGTGTGTGTTTGTGTAAATAAACTGATAGATAGATAGATAGATAGATTAGTCTGGTTTTGTCTGATACGGTATATCGTATATAATGACAAATCCTCTTTATACATATATTAGATATATTATTTGTAAACATTTTATTGGTGGCATTTTTACATGAGACTGGGCTTATTTCTTGTTTACAGTTTAAATGTTTTCAAGTGTTTATATCGACTGTCTTTATTGGGGATCCTTTTTGAGATGAGGCTTCTTCATCTGAGAATTAATTTTTGTCCACAACAACAAAAAAAACCTATCAAGATGAGGACAAAAAGTCCGCAATAAATAAAAAATTAATTCTCAGATTAAGTAGACTCATCTCCAAAAGGATTCCCAATAGAGACAATTACAAATTCGGTACGGAACCGACTATAGAAGACCTGATAAAGAGAACTAATTAATTGGATTTATTACACCAAAAAATCCAACCTTGATCGCCCTTCGGGGCCCGTCGCGCAGCGAATAGAGGCGTTGAGTCTCGACGGTTCCAGGTGAGCATTGTCAGAAGATAGCGATTTCAATTCCTACCCAAGCCGGCCAGAGGTTGACTTGGTTAAAAACGATAGACAACAACTATGGAAGGCAGTGATTACTGGGAATACGGTTACAAGACTCAGCATTCCTAGCCGAGGTCGCGGTTAATCACTTGAAGAAGGCCAGAGGTGAAATTTGCCCGAAACATAGTGAAGAAGAAAAAAAACAAACTACCAAGATGAGGACAAAAAGTATATAATAAATAAAAAAAAATAATTCTCATATTTATATCGAAAACGAATACATCTCTTGAGTATTAATCATTTGTTTGCACACAGTTGAATGGCTTCAAGCATCATTATGTAACAGCACAAATCTAACACAAGTCATTTGATGACACTCAGTGAAATGATCAAAATGGTTCTATTTCTAAAAATTCGATTCTTAAGACATTTATTTGCTCACAGTTTAAATTTCAAACAGTTTTATTTAACCCATAGAAAGGACCCTGTCCGGTCCTACCACCCAGAGTTAGTTTGGACCTGGGATCGATGAGTCGACGACAATGAAAGGGTACTCCGCATTCCCCAAAGCTCCAGCATAACTGTTGCCTCACCACCAGATTGTTTAATAACTACAGAAAAATGCTAAGTGTTGTTTGAACAAATCCTGGAAGTAACACCCAATAAAAAAGCATTTGTCTGGCCACTTAATTCCCATCTCAAAGTCCTCCAAATAGAAGAACGAGACATGGAGGGCACTGCTCAAGAAGCTAGGACGAACTCATAAGAGACATTTATATGTGGACAACGGCAGATGGACGGGCCTGTATTGGCCGATAGCAAGAACTTATTTACGTCAGCTCTGTACGGATGTAGTTTTGATGACTTACCGGGAGTGATAGATAAAAAGGACGGATGGAGAGAGAGAGAGAGAGAGAGAGGGAGAGAAAGAGAGGAGTGAGAGATAGAGAAAGAGAGAGAGAGAAAGAGCGAGTCAAGGGTTGAATGAGTGCGAAATTGTGACGCTCGCAGGAAGAAGAGAGGATGTTAAATTATTTTATAACCCGGGTGAAGACCTGAGATCAGATTAGTTGAAGATCAGACCAGTTTGGGATCAGACGAGTTGACGATAAGATGCGGTAGAGAAAACCAGCACCCAAAGAGGCTGGGCCCTCAGGCCCTGGTTGAGCAGCCCAGGAGAACGGGAAATAAACGCTATTATGGCCAGAAGAGTGAGGGTCAATATGTTGAAGTTCTGTTCGGTCTCTAATTCCATCTCACACATTACCCTTTCAAATAAAGTGAGAGGTATATTTTTCTAAAGAACTGTCTTCGCTCGTCTTTATTGTGTCGTCGTTATGATTCTGTGTGCATACAGATGCATATGTATTATGGGGCTATAGAACATAAATATCTGCAAAAAACGTACTTTACAGCTACACAAAAAAGAAAAGAACATTTAAAACGTACTCTACTTGTACTGACTTATTGTTTTATTTTTTAATTTGTATCTAACGTTCGAATGTACTCTACTTCTGGTTACGGAAAATTCTAAAATGAAAATAGCATTTAAACCTACTTTACGTGTACTGAAATATTATTGTTTTTTGTGTTTTTTTAAAAAATTTCTTGCAAACCTTCGAATGTACTGTACTTCTGGTAATGGAAACCTCTAAAAAGAAAAAAAAAAAAAAAACATTAAAAAAACCTACTTTACACGTACTGATTTTGGTTGGTTGGTTGTTTGGGTTTTATGGCATATCAACCTTTGTAGGTAATTCAACGCCAAAGTCTGTCTATATACATACATATTCAACCGAAGAATTCAAAACGAATATTAAGGTAGGTAGAATTTTGTATTAGCAGGATTTCATTTGTTTGCACAAGATTAACCAGTTTTAAGTTGTCATATATTTTAGTACAACTCTCAAGAAGGACAGAATGTCATCTATTTTGACGTTCTCGAACAGATCGGTTAAGTTATTTACTTTGAAAAATCGTTTTCTGATAACTGCGAAAGTTCTGCATTCTATAAGAATGTATTTAACCGTGCAAGTTGTCTGGCAGGTTAAACACTATGGTTGTGGTTCCTGTTTCAAAATTAAAGACTGAGTAAGCTTTGTATGACCAATTCGCAATCGGGATATAACAACTTGTTCTCTTCTTGATTTTCTCGATGCTGGTCTCCACTCTCCTAAGGTGGGTACAGAAATACTATCGTTTTTTTTTAAATTTAAATTTCTTGCAAATAATCGAAACTCTAAAAAAAAAAAAAAAAAGAACAGTAAAAACGTACTTTACTTGTAAATGAATATTATCGTGTTCTTTTTTATTTGTATCTAACATTAGAATGTACTGTATTTCTGGTAATAGAAAAGTCTAAAAAGAAAAGAACATTAAAACTGTATAAATCTTATCTGAACAGAAATAGAATCATACAAGCTAACGACCTCATTTTTCATGTTCAAATAAACAACTATTAACCCTTTTGTGGTCAGACGATTTCCAGTACTAAACGATTACCAAAAATGTTGGACGATAATAATGGGTGCTGAATTCGATTATCTAAACGTCTTTATCCCGAATGCATCTTCCAACCAATTACAAAGAGAGTAAAATTTCTGCAATATTTTAGTACGCGAAAGATTGTGGCGTGAGTATTACGTCACTGGTATGGTTTGTTGTATCATGGTGGTTGGTGCGCTGACACGTTATGCATTGCTTCATTCCCTCTGTAATTTTAAAGTTGCACATAATCTACATCAAGAACCTCTGATTTACAATTTCGTCCTTTAACATTACGCCACAGAAGTATCTAAAAAACATTTTTTGAGCTAAAGATACATATGAAGTTGACCCCAGGGAAGTAAATAGAAGGTTATCTGGAGATAGAATCATTGAAAACTCTCTCCAAGTAGATACAACCCAATAATATTATAATGATTTATTACTGAAACAAGAAACTTTGGGGATGTCCTCGTGGTGTAATGGTTAATGCGATGGACTGCGCAATCGTAGTTAGCGAATTCTAACTCACTTTCGGACAAATACACTTGGGAAAGGTATGAACCCTCTATGGGTTAAATATTACCATTACTGTTCTTCTAGAAGAATGACTTTAGGCATTAAATAACCCACGAAGGTTGATAAGCCATTAAACAAAGAAACCAAACCAAGAAACTTTTAAAGAGATTGCTGATATAAGAATAATTAAAAAAAGCATTGATTAAATGTCTCTAGCTCAAAGGATACATTTTTTTACAGATCGTGTTCCAAATGACCGCCATTTTGCTATAAATCAATATTGAGTGGCATCTATTTTGAGACACCCGGTATATTGATCATAAAATCTTTTTATTGGTTTTTATTCTTATCAATTTAATTTCTATTTCCTTTTTTACTTTTTTATAATTCTTTATTTGCAAAAATGGCAAAAGAGTTGATTCATTCACTCGGCATTTAATTAATCCGAGGATTATTCAAGGAAGTTAAAAACGGAACAATTCTGAAAGAAAAAGAAGCAAAAGTGAAATACGTTACAAAGTTTTGAAACAAAATGCCTCTTTGAGGAGTACAATAATTAAAACACACTTATTATTTCCTTCAATCAAACAAATAAAAAAATAACTAACTGAAATTCAAAAGATACAACAATACATATCTAAAGGACCTTATGAGGGTTTAATGTAAAAGAAAAACCTTTTACTTCGAATAATAATTCAACTAAAAATAAAATACTTAGAAGATCTCGTGTTTTATCTTTTTCGAGCATTTTCACCTTGCTCTTCAAACGAATTGAGCACTCTGGTATCCGGTAAAGTATAAATGTAAACAAACGAAAGCTACTACACAATGCCTTATAATCCCCAAGCTGACGTGGTTCGCTTGCTGGCTGAGTGGTATGATACTAAGTATAACGTAAAGTTGGGTAGGTTACAATTCCAACTTCAAGCGTCCTACATGTCTATCACGACTGAAGAGTTGTGATACAAAGAAACAGTCTGTCTGTGGATGACAATATATATATATATATATATATATATATATATATATATAATCCGTGCAAAAAATCCAGGGGTTAGGAATATCCAAAGTATTGCTCAATGTCAATGACTTTCGACGTATAATTGATTTTGGATTAAGAATACATCAAAACTCAACGTACATAGGCAGAAAACTTTTGTATAAAAACAAAAAGAAAAAATTCACGTTAAACATTTGATGAGGGTCATCATAGACCAGAAATAAATCTATAATGGGACCAAAGAGGTGATTTTTTTCTTATATATATATATATATATATATATATGTATATATATATATATATATATATATATATATATATATATATATATATATATATTTACACACGTGGTGCATTCAAAAAGGTTCCAGACGTTTTTTACAGGTATTTAAAATTGTCGTAGACTCTGAAAATTCAGTGAGTTATTGCTATACATCTTATGAGATGACAGACCAATTTTTATGATTTCAGGTTGAAATGAACAGCTACAGCAGGAATTGGAATACACCCTACTAAAGCCTGATTGTCACAGTTGGTGAATTTCAAAAATGCAATATGGATTTTAGAAGAACAATATGCAATAAAATTCTTTTTTAAAATTGGAAAAAATGCCATGTAATGAAAGCTATGACCCAGAGACCAAGAGACAGAGTTCCCAGTGGAAACATGCTAGCTCTTCCAAACCCAAGAAGGCCAGAAAGAGCAAATCCTCTCACAAACTTTTGATGATTCCTTTTTTTGACGGCACTGGCATGATCTACATGCACTGGGTTCCCACTAGACAGACAATCAACAAGGAATACTATGTTGAGGTTTTAAGGGAGTTCAGGAAGAGATTCCGTCGGATGAGGCCAGTTCTCTTCAAATCGGGTCAGTGGCATTTCCACCAGGACAATGCACCAGTCCCCAACTCCATCATTGTCACTGACTATTTGACCAACATGGGCATCAAGACGGTTCCTCAGCCTCCCTATAGTCCAGACCTTGCTCCCTGTGACGTTTGGTTATTACCTAAGCTCAGAGGCTGTCGTTATGAGGCAATTGAGGAGATGACGAAGGTCATTGACACGCTAACACAAAAAAACTTCAATGGGGCCTTGAAGAAGTTGTTGGAACGGTACAACAAGTGCATGGCAGCCGGAGGAGATTACTTGGAAGGTGACTAAAGTTTCATGTGTGTACTATCAATAAAAGTGCCCATACCAAAAAAAGTCTGGAAAATTATTTATCTACCGTATCTAGAGAAAAGGAATATTAAACTTTAAAATATTTATTATTAAGTGTATAGTATTATTTTATTTTTGTTAAAAATCAGGTTTTATTTAAGCGACGCGTATTGCTGGTGACACCTCTACTGTGATAAAAATCCCAATTTATTTGGTCTTTAAGTTTGATTCCACAAATAAATACTAATTTTTGAAGATAGACATTTCTTGTAACTTTTGACATTATTTTGAAACCTTTTTACAGTTCTAGAATCGACCTACCCGAATATATATATATATATATATATATATATATATATTAGGGTAGGTCGATTTTGGAATTGTCTCGCCACACTTACGAGTTCTGATAGAACGAAACAGGTCTGTCTGTGGATGACGATATATATATATATATATATATATATATATATAAAGTACATTATAATGCGTTGATATTTCATGTATAGAATTTTTTCTATATATTACTAATATTGATGAATACTTCATTAAATATCAAAATGGATAATGCATTACTTCTAACGCGTTTTATATGATATGTATATGAGTTTGAGTAAAATATAACACGTTTTTCTATTGAACAGGAATAATTACCAACACAAAAACATGCATCATACTTCGAAAGGAAGGTAGTCGTCTCTGGATTTCATTCCTTCTTCTTAGCATAGTCACCGTTTCTCAAATAACAGTGCTTCACCTTTGACAAAGAGCACGTATCCTCACCTCGAAAAATTCTTTTCACTGTACTTCAAGCCACTTTATCACTGCAGTTTTAATTTAGCAGTCATTAATATTCATCGTCTCTTAGGCCCCATGAAACTGGGTTTGCGAGGCAAACATAATGAAAGCCTTCAGATCACCATTGACTTATATATATATATATATATATATAAGAAGAAGAAGAAGAAAAGATTCACTTCGAAGGTGTAATTTTATATTTATTTCAAGCCTCTGATGACCCTCATCAGATGTTTAACGTGATCTTTTTACTTTTTGTTATTACAAAAAAGTTTTTTAGGCTCAGTACTTTGATCTTTGATGCATTTCGAATCCCAAATGAATTATAAGTTGATAGCCATAGACATTGAGCACTTATCTTTGATTCTCTTACCGTCTGGATTTTCTTCCCGGAATATATATATATATATATATTCTTTGTATATGTATGTAAGTGACGAAAAATTTGCAACTGCAGTGATGAACTGGCTCAAAGAATAGTCAATAGAATTTTACGATGCAGAGATTTGTGCTCTCATTCAATGGTGGAAAATTGCTATTTAGAGAAATGGTAACTATGTTGAGGATCTGTTTTATTATGCGATAATATAAATGTATCTGCGTCGGTAATTATCTCTGTAATAAAGAAAAAAGAGGTGCCCGTGGAGTAATGGTTATCGTCGCAGGAAATGGACAGCGCGACACGAGTTTATATCCTGAAAGAGACTGATTGCATTTCGCGTAGCACTAATACCCTTGGGAAAGGCATGAATCCATTTAATCTCACTCCCGCTATGGGTAAATAGTAGGACAGACTAGGTTCTTCAGCCTCGGTGAGGCAACTAGTCAAGGAGAAGGAAAACTCAGAATTCAAACCTGTTAAACTCCGCTTAAAAATTGACCTTGGGTCATATACTGCCCGAGCGGAGTGGTTGGTAAATATGATAAAGAAAAAGGTTTTACCATTTGATTTACTCTAATATATATATATATATATATATATATATATATATATATATAAACAAATACAAGCACACATGCAATCACATATGTTTATCAAAGGGTTCGCATGGAGTATTTGCGCATTCCTTTTTTACTCTTATGACAGGTGAACAAATATACTCAATAATTATTACCAAAGACTCTCAAAAAACTGGGCCAGGTTCAAAAGCATGCTGTGATTGTTGATTTATTATTTAAAAATATATTAAATATCCACTTCAAAGCTAAGAAATGCATCAAAAGAGAAAACCTTAATCTCAGAAATTGAACAAAAATAAAAAGAAACTTTCAAGCAAATGTCTTTTTCAATGGCACCAGATGAAAAAAAAAATGCTCTTATAACTATTTTTGAAGTTATTTGTAAAAAGCAAAAGAACCTCTCATTGTGTTTATTTATATATATATATCTTTCTCACTAAAAATGAAGATGAATGTACAAATTAATCACTGCTTTTAGTTGATCATGGATATATATATATATATATATATATATATATATATATATATATCAGTATGCATCAAGTTGGATTTGGTCGAAAGCGAGAAGTTTTCAGCATTAAAGAAATACATGCGGAACCACCTTTCCCGCGTGATTACGTAAGAAACGGTTGCTGTAAAATGAACGTTTTTTTTTTTGTCTTTTAAATCACAAACTGCACACTAAAATGAAGATTAACGTACAATGTAGTCTCTGCTCTTAATTGATCTGGTGTATATATATATATATATATATATATATATATATATGTATATATAATTCTCTTAATACACTGTCCGGTGGCAAAAACTGCTTGGTAGCACCAGGAGTGGCAGTACGGCCTTGAACTACCGAAACTACCGAAACTGTGTAATCACCCCTGGTTGGCGGCTAATGAGGACATGGTATCACACGTGCTTTCTCACGTTGTATGATGAATATATATATATATATATATATATATAATTCTTTGGAATATCCTGTCCGGTGGAAAAAGCTATTTGGTAGTATCAGAAGTGGCAGTAACGCCTTGAGCAACCGAAACTCTGTTATTTACCCCTGGTTGGCGGCTGATGAGTGCAGGCTATTGCACGTGCCTTCACACGTTGTATGATATATATATATATATATATATATCCTCCTCATTAGCAGGATATGAAACGAGGTCAATTTTTAGGATGAGTTTAACAGGTTCAAATTCTAAGTTTTCCTTCGATTAGACCGGTTTCTATTCCAAGGTTTAAGAACCTGCTCCTAGCTAGTTGGATTCATTCCTTTCCCTAAAACAGTTAGTGTTTTGTGAAATGCATACTTTCTCGTCCAGGATTTGAACTCAGTTCGCTGTGTCCATTTTCTTACGACGGTAACCATTACACCACATAAACCATACTAAATCAATGATGATAAAGTATTTTATCAAATATTTAGGTGTTCATAATCTTCTTATAGATATAATTATCCCAATACTTCACTATAGTTTATGTTGGTGAAACCTTATATCTATCATTGTCATCATCATGTCAGGCTGTTAGCTCTGATTTCCCTACGAGGTGTCCTTGGGGTGTAATGGTTAAAGCGATGGACTGCGGAATCGTAGTAAGCGAGTTCGTATTCCAGTCGTGCTATTACGTTCACTTTCGGGCAAATACCCTTGGGAAAGGTATGAACCCCCTTATCCTCCCAGCTCTGGGTTAAATCGTACCACTACTGTTCTTCTAGGAGAATGACTCTGGCATTAAATAACCTACAAAGAAACAAAACCAAAACAAACAGATTTCCCTGATTCTCTCTCGCCATTTGTTCATATCATCCATTGCTTTCGGCATTTCTTCTCGACTACATCCTGCGTCTGTGTAGAGCTGTTGTGGATAAGTCGACCAATATTTGCTGGTCAATGTGACGGGGTCCATTGAAGAACGTCTTTTTCGAGTTCTTCCTTACTTCTCCAGCAGTATCCCGCATGTCTTCTTCCCCTTATTTGCAGGGTTTATCGTCTGCGTCCGTAAAAGTGTCGCCTGGGTGTCGTCCTCTTTTT
Source organism: Sepioteuthis lessoniana (assembly GCA_963585895.1). Classification (NCBI taxonomy): domain Eukaryota; kingdom Metazoa; phylum Mollusca; class Cephalopoda; order Myopsida; family Loliginidae; genus Sepioteuthis; species Sepioteuthis lessoniana. Next base: position 13,664 of record CAUZXS010003407.1, read on the forward strand.
TTGTGTAAAGCCATTTTCTTTCATTAGTTCTATCGCCGCACGAAGTTTATTGTCTTGATAGATTATGGACAGATATGGGGCAAATGTATCCCCTTATAGAACATCACCAATATTTTCAAAGAAGTACATTTAAATTTTTTTTTTTATAAATAGAGGAATTATATTATGATTTGAAGTACCATAACCACAAAATCCGGCGAACACTTACGCATGGCGCAGGAAAACACTGTACAGCTGTTTCAACCTTATTAGGTCTCATCAGCAGTGTATATACCGTGATCTCCACCACTGGTGGCTCAGTCGTAGAGTTTCGGCTCTGTGGTCACTGGTTCGATCTCCAGGAGTGGAGATTACGGTATACACCGCTGATGAGACCTAATTAAGTGGAAAGAGCAGTCCAGTGTTTACGTATGTCGTGCGTAAGTGATCGCCTGATTTTTTTTTCATTGTTATTCAATTCACAATGTCAAAGAAATCTATATTTCCATCTGGTGAGCAAACCTTTACTGTTGTAATTTTATTGATTATCATTATAGCTGTGACAGTTTCTTTAGGGAGATCATAAGCTTGAAATATTTGAGATTAGAGAAATCTATGAACAAGAATTGTGACGATACCCCCTCGGCCTCCCGAATACGCCAACTTCTTTAAACCATTTAACTTTTTGGCCGGTGATCAACTTGTGGTTCCGATAGGGGCATCACACATTTCTTCATAGCTACAAGAAATACAATCAAGGGAGTGGGAGAAAAGAACGAAGAACAAACGAACAATATGAGCTTGGGTTAACTTAAAGAGCAAGAAGAGGAGTTATGCAACATTGCATTTCCTTGTGAATATGTAGACTAACGCTAGCGTGGATTTCTAGCGAAATTTCTACAAAGCTAATAGGAATGCCAACCCATCTTGACTGGTGTTCCCTCACTGCTGCTGGACCCTATTTCATCCAACTGATCTCTCTGCTGTCCGGGGTCGACTGGCCACTCACGTCATCCTTCACCAACTGCTTTCTCTGAGTTCCTTTGTCCAACTCCTCTAGTGTTTACTTACTACTTCTGGTCGCGTCGAGATCTCGAGTCAAAACCCTTTGTCTGGTTTCGCGCCAAAACAGACAAAGGGATCGTCTGCTTGGCGGACCACCTACATAGTGTTACAGAGTGTCGCCTCAGGCTTTTTTGTATAAACAACAATGATTTGACGAATTGTCAGGATCTGTGATGTTGAGGATCGGTTTCTATGAAAACCATTTTTATTCTTTGTAAGAATTTTTCAATTTGTGGTTCGATGCAGTTGAGTTGCAGAGTATTATAAATCCTGACTGCTATGGAGGTAAGTCTTATGGCACGGTATTTCTTGGCAATTTCAAGGTTATCTTTCTAAAGAAAGAGGAGGATGCAGCCTTTTGTCTATCTCTCTATTGTGTTCTGGTTATATTCGGCGTTGCAGTATCGTAGCAGTAAGTCATCAAATTTCCTTGTTTTCCATATTCCTGTTGGTATTTCATCGAAACCGGAAGCTTTCCTTTTTAAAATTTTTGTTAACACTACGTCGAGTTAATCTTGAGTAAACTGTCCAATTGGATTCCTAGTTGGTTATTAATAATTTTTCGTGATAAGTTTATCACTAACTTCAGTGGATTTTCCAAGCAGATTCTTGAAATGTTCTTTCCACATCTGTATTCGTTCTTCTTGGCTGACAGCTTTTAATTTAGAACTGAACGTTCTCTTCCTTTTATTTACTTCATTTACTTCTGTGGTTTCTAATCTTATTGATCTGGTCTTGAATTTATTCTCTTTGTTCTTTAACATTGTCGAAGTTCACATATTCGTCCGTCGGGGTGTTTCGTATATCTCTTGAAAGAATCGAATGTGATGTCGTATATTTATTGTTGATATCGATGTTGCTAAGCAAGGACAAGTTATAGAGTGTGGCTTTGGTTGTTTGCGTCAAATTTGTATGTCTGCTCAGACAAATCTTTGCTGTGACAATTTTGTAATCGGAAGACACTCCTTCAAAAGATGAATATGCTTCACAATTCAAAGCCATTTTTATCGATTTCTTTTTATGAGGATGTATTCTTCAGTATTATTTGCATAAGTGTAAGTGCATAGTTTCCCTACCTTTTCTGGAATTTAGTAAATAGGTACGTTAGTCCATTTTCAACTATATATATATATATATAATGGTTAGAATGTTTACTAAAGCCATGATGGTTAGAGCGTTCGCTAATGGCCCGGGAGACCGGGGTTCAATCCCAGGTTGAGTCATACGAAAGATTCAAAAAACGATATTTGATGGTTCCTTGCGTAACTCTCATTATTATAAGGTACAGATCAAGGATAAAGAGGACATCAGGAGAGAGATACACATTCTTTCTATTCTGGCTTTCCCATCTGCCCCTCCCCATCTCGTGCGGCGCCCGTAGCGCACAAATTCATCTGACCTCTGCGAGCCCCGAAAGTCGACCTTTCTCGTTCGGTGTCTAGTTCTCAACACTATTAACTGACGTTTTTACAATCCCCCAAAGTCCCCCGCGCTCGCTTCCGGTACATGACGTCATTCACATCCCCCTATCTGGGATTTTTATTTTGACATCTCTGAATGACACGTCCGCCCTTCGCGCAATGAATACCTGCGTTCATGTTGCACCTAGCTAACCCATGCACTGAGCCGAAAGGTTCTCAGCCTAACTAAACCCAAAAGCATTAAACGAAATTCCTCGGCCATTATATTCCGAATCAATTACAACGTGCCAGTCCGTGCAACCATCAAATAATGAGAGTTTTTATTTCAAGCTGTAGTCTCCTTCTCGTTGGGTTTGTTCGGTTGACAAAAGTACCTTTCGTACTGTGGTTGTTTTTCCGACCCTGTTTCCCTTGAATCGATTTATTTATCTCCTATGATATCTGCGCCATTGTAGATTTAGACATGCGGTAAATTTGTATTCCCTAAATACTTACAAAACTGCCTCTGCACCAACATTGTATTGTCCTGGGAGAGTCAAAATTCATTACAGAATTTAAGCAGGTTGCTGATTTTATTCTCCCATTCTTTCGGTTATATAGTTCTTTATTTTGGAACGTAGTTACTGAGTTATTGTGTCGGAGAACAATCCTGATGCAGCATATTACAATATTCACGGTATGATTTGGGCTAGCATCAATAATTACACCATGTGGTGGTCTTTTTGTACTGTCACTAGACTTTCTGGGAAGGCATGTCAACCGATGTAGGATATTTAATGCCAAATACTATTTATACTTACATATTAAATATATATTATTTGTTTTAGTTGGGCTTTATGAGTTATCAACAAGTGAACATTATTTAATGCCAAATCCTATTTATACATATATATTAAATATATATGATTTGGTTTGGTTGGGTTTTATGGCATATCAACCATTGTAGGTTATTTAATGCTAAATTCTCTTTATACGTACATATTAAATATATCTGATTTGGTTTGGTTGGATTTTATGTCATATCAACCATTGTAGTCTGTTTAATGCCAAATCCTATTTATACATATATATTAAATATATCTGATTTGGATTGTTTGGGTTTTATGGTATATCAACCATTGTAGGTTATTTAATGCCAAATCCTCTTTATACATATATATTAAATATTTATGAGTTGGGTTTTATAGCGTATCAACCATTGTAGGTTATTTAAAGCAAATCATCTTTATACACATTTATTGAATATATATGATTTGGTTTGGTTGGGTTTTATGGCATATCAACAATTATAGGTTGTTTAATGCCAAATCTTTTTTTACGTTTATATTAGATATATATGGTGTAGTTTGGTTTTGTTTTATGGTATATAATCAGTGTAGGTTATTTAATTGCAAATTCTGTTTTTACAAATGCATTAAATTTGTATTCCCTAAATACTTACAAAACTGCCTCTGCACCAACATTGTTTTGTCCTGGGAGAGTCTAAATTCATTACAGGATATAAGCAGGTTACTGATTTTATTCTCCCCTTCTTTCGGTTATACATTTCTTTATTTTGGAACGTCGTAACTGAGTTATTGCGTCGGAAAACAATATTACAATATTCGCGGTATAATTTGGGCTAGCATCAATCATTACACCATGTGGTGGTCTTTTTATACTGTCACTAGACTTTCTGGGAAGGTTTCCGCCGTCATAAAACTATGTTGAAATTCTAACCGTACACCAGTTTTAAATTCACCGGGAAGAAAAGTTATTTCTACTTATATTTTTTGTGGTTTGAATTAATTAAACCCTCAAACTCACAGCAGTTTTTTTTCGATAAAAAAAAAAAGGAAAAATAAAACCAACTCAAAACACTATTATTTTACATTTTATAAACGAAAGCAAAATCTAATATTTTTATTCAACGTAGAATGATAACGGAATACCGGAACAGTTAGCGCTGTAAAAGACAAGCAGCCATGTTGGTATAATTATTAATTTTCGGTTTGGGAGAGGGCCTTCTTTTTTTAAATACTTCTTCCGGGAGGAGGGGATTATTCTACATCGAATTAGTATTTGGTAGAAAACCTCAACGTATGGAATCTTTTTAAAAACAACAAAACAAAAAAAAAACAACTAAATCGAACAAATGTTGGTGGGGTAGGTTTTAATTAGTCTAATTCACAAAATAATAGAAAAGTTTTCCCCAGTGAACCTGAATGGGTGCATTTGTAGAATAATGCAAACTTTTTTTTTCTTGATTGTCTTTTTATATGTAGTTACAATGGATTTTTACCTAAAAGCTGTCGACAAATTATTTTTTCAAATCTTAATTGTTTTGGTTAATTAAATGAGGACGCACTTGCGAATCCAATTAATGCATCCATTGTTCTTTTCTACATTTAGTGCATTTGTAGATGTCATTATAACTTACGAACATTGACTTTAAAAGCACTTAAATTGTTTCAAATATATACCATCAAGAATTGTTCTCTAATTTTGCTAATGTCCAGAAGCCTATTCGTAACCGTTAGATCAAACGCATCTATGTTCTCTTATTCGTGAACAAAACAATTTTACTTTTTTGAAAAGATTTGACAGATTTTCTACGCCTTATCATAAAATATGTATCGATTAAAAAACCTCGACCAAAAACTCAAACAAAGTATTTGCATACACATATATATGTGGCGTTCATATTGTAATGGTTATCATCGTTGAAAATGGTCATGGCGAACAGGGTTCTAATCTTGGACGAGGCAGTTTGCATTCCACATGGCGTTAATAACCTTGGGATAAGGTATGCATTCAAGTAAAAAGTAGGGCAGGCTGAATTCTTTAAATTGGATATAGTAACCGATATTGGAGAAAGAAAGCTCTGAATTGAAACCAGGTAAAATGCTTTTAAAAATTGACTTTGTGTCACACCCTGCCCATGCGGCGATGTTGATCAGGTCGTATAAAATATTAGAAACAAAATTAAATAAAATCCCCTAGCTTAAAACTTTGATTGGTTTGATTGGGTTTTATGGCATATCAAACAATGTAGGTCGTTAGAACTTCTTTATACGTATATATTAAATATATAGGATTAGGTTTATTTGGGTTTTATAGCATATCAGTCAATGTAGGTTGTTTAATGCCAAATACTAATTATACGTATATATTAAATATATAGGATTTGATTTAGTTGGGTTTTATGACATGTCAACCAATGTAGGATATTTAATGACAAATCCTCTTTATACATATATATTAAATATATAGGATTTAGTTTGGTTGGGTTTTATGTCATTATCAACTATTGTAGGTTCTTTAATGCCAAATCCTATTTATACATATATATTAAATATGTATTATTTGTTTCAGTTGGGTATTATGACTTATCAACAATTAAACGTTATTTAAGGCCAAATACTATTTATACATATATATATTAAATATATATGATTTGGTTTGGTTGGGTTTTATGTCATATCAACCATTGTACGTTGTTTAATGCCAATTTTTTTTTACGCTTATATTAGATATATATGTTGTAGTTTGGTTTGGTTTTATGGTATATAGCCAGTGTAGGTTATGTGATTGCAAATCCTGTTTTTAAAAATGCGTTAAATATATTCGATTTGTAAATACATTTTGTATATAACATTCTTAAACGAGCTTGATATCTTTTTTGCACAGGGTTTAATGGTTTCATGTATTGCTAAATAAGAGACACAATTTAACATCAGTCATTTGTTTGCACACATTGTTTGTTCTACTTGACCCATAAAAAGGACCTTTCAGGAGCTACCACTCCTGGCCAAAGTGGACCTGGGAGTAATGACTATGAAGGAGTATTCCATATACCCCAAAGCTCCAAGGCTGCAGCCTCGGCAATAGATGGTTTAATGTAATATCCAGGTCACTCAGTGTTTGCGGGGTGTGGGGTCTTACCCCTTTCTAGAGATGCAGTCAATGTATTCTACAACCTTAGTCGACTTCGCTGTCACAGCTTTGAGATTCACGATAGATCTGATTGAAAATTATACGTATTTGATTTGACCGTGTGCAATATATATATATATATATATATATATATATATATATATATATATATACACACACACACACATATATACACACACACACACACATATATATATATGTATACATATATATATACGCACATACACATATATATACATACATATATATATTCATATACACAAACACATATATATATATATTTATATATATGTGTATATATATATATATATATATATATATATATATATATATATTTATATATATGTATATACACACACACATATATATATATACATACATACAAATATATATATATATATATATATATATACTTACACACAGAGACGTATATATATATATATATATATATACGTATACACACACACATACACACACACACACACATATATATATATATATATATATATATATATATATATTCGTTAATAAAATTAAGATTGAATATTGAAGAATATTCTCATTCTAGTTAAAATATTTAGCCGTTAAAATTTAATTCTATTTCTCTAGTTTTTTCATCCCAAGTTTGAATTTGTTATTTACTAAGTTCTTACTTCGATATGCACAAGGTTATATAAATGGTGTGCCGAACGAGAATCGCATTCATTCATGAAGGCGTGCATGTTTAGCTTGTTAACCATTACACTACCCTAAGTGCCTCCACCCACCAAATTTGGAATTGTGTAGTCTCCTTTGTTTCGACTATTATTCATAAGGTGGAGATTTGCATATGAATACCATATTCACATCAACTTTGGGCACCTTTAGTGGGGTAACTTTTTGCAAGGTTGACTAGTAAACCTTCACGAGTAATTTCAAGTCTGATTAGGTGCCCTATTAATGAGGCCTTGAGCCAAATCTGAGCAAAACGCTTAGTAAATTACAATATTCTCTCTCAATTTTTTTTTTAAAAAGATAAATATACTAGTATTTATTCTGTTCTTTGTTTCAAATTAAATTGAGAATAATTTATTTTTCCCCAATTTTAATCTCACGAATGTTTCGCTTTGTAAAATAAAATTTAGTTAACCTTAAGACGTTTTGGTTCTTTAATGATACGCTGAGAGAGTTTGAGAGGATTTGTTGCGGGGGGTGTATTTTTGTAGTGTTTGATTTAGTAGCCTCTAAACTTCAAATCCAGGACTCCTCAAGAAGTACAGTACCTTTTGATTCTGATAATTTGTTTCCATCCGAATCAAGTACTGGGATATTTGAGACGAGTGTACTTGATTCAGATTCGAGCAGCCAAGTCGGCTACAGTTGTAGAATTCACTGACTGCTTTCTCTGCAAAGAGATAAGACACCTACCAACGAACGTTTTCATTTTGACATTAAACAATCTAAAAGAGAATGTGGTGTACCCCTTCATTACCATCGTTTCCCAGTACACTCTGACCTGGAGTGGTAGCACCTGATACGATCTTATCTATCGGTCAAATAGAACTATTTGACATTTAAACAGTAAGCAAAATATGGCGTATGCTAAATTGAATTGTTTGAAATAGAACCGTTTGATCGTTTAACAGTGTTTAACCAAATGACAGATGTTTAATTGAATTGTTAGCGATGCATAAAGATACTTGGAACCATTTAACATCGTTAAATTATGCTAAACTGAATTGTTTGAAATAGAAACTTTTGATCATTTAACGGTTTGTATCAACAAAATATGTTGAATCTGATGGTGAGGTTCTAGTAATGCTGGAGTTTTGAGGAATGCAGAGTACCCCTTCATTGCCATTGCTCCCAGGTCCACTCTGGCCCGGAGTGGTAGCCCCTGATAGGGCCCTATCTATGGGTTAAATAGAAGTAACAGCATACTTATGCTAAAATGAATTCTTTGAGTAAACTGAATAGCTTGAAATAGAAATTTTTTTGACAATTAAACCGTACTTGCATTTAAACTGCGTGCTTATGCTTAACTGAATTATATGAAAGAGAACTATTTTTCGACATTAAAACTGTATTTACACTTAACTGAATTGTTACATATAACTGCTTGAATAGTTTAAAATAGAAATGTTTTTGACAATTAAACTGTGTACTGAATTGTTTTAAATAGAACAGATTATTTACATAAAAATTGATTTGGCATTAGATAACCTACAATGGTTGATATGCCATAAAAAAATAAACCAATAAGATTTGAAAATTGTCATTCTTTCCAAATAGGTCCAACTAGACGTCGATAAAGATAACTGTATTTTCCAGCTGATAATCTTGATAACAAGAACACAATGAGGATTCGACTGAATAAGTTTCGTCTCTCGAACAGTAAATTCATTCTCATTCCGAGAGTAGTTTCTCAAAAGCATTTTACCTGAAATTGTTAACCAGAAAGAAAAAATCTCCCGGAAGTACATTTCTTTAGAAAAAAAAAAAGAAAACAAAAAAAAATCTGTGGATTGATGGATTTTAGCGGCATGTTAACGGTTCCGGTGTTATCCAATGCCTGGCCGTTAGAGGATAAGGTACGCTGTACGTCTTTATTTACAATTTCATAGTTAATATTTGTGCGTATAATATGGTATATCAAACTTTCAATTTATTTAATGCCCAAATCTGTTATATGTATATATATATAGTATCGATAATTACTTAGTGAGTTAGGAACTAACCTACTATAGTTTCGCTTAAGCGATTCATCAGTTTTTCTTTTGACCAACCAATTGCGTGTCTTGATTTTTTTCAATTGGTATGACAAGGTTGGCCTTTTCTTTTTTCCAATATATATTTGTTTCCATTGGCAGTGATTTGTTGTATATTTTCAGGTTCAAATCACTTGCGGTTTTTTTTAACCGTAAGGTATACTATTTAATATATATGTATATATATATATATATATATATATATATATATATACTAGCTTAGCTGGCGACGATGGATTTGGCAGGTTCAATGTGGTCACAGGATAGCATTAACAAAGTGGTTTTCACAGGAAATGAGGTGTATAAAATATGATGGCGAGAATATAATTTATTGCCTATGGATAGAATGAGAGATATTTCCGTTCGAAGATAAGATCAACAAATTACTGGAAAAAAAACAGAAGTAGGTAAGTTCAGATAAGCAGCCATAAACAGAAAAATACGTGGGCGAAGAGGATATTCATATATCCACACGGGAATTGAAAAACAATATAAGGTCTGTAATTTTGGACTGAAGGCAGAGATCCGTTGGTCGCTCAAGCGAAGGGGAGAGATCCGCTAGTCTCTCAAGCGAAGAGAGAGACCTGCGGGTCACTCAAGCGAACATGTCGTGTGTGTTCCCCGGCCGTCGTTCTATTTCACAAAAAGGGTCCCTGATACAGAAGAAAGATATGTACGAACGAACTCTGACAGTATTCCTACAACACACAATCGTCGCTGTCGAAGAATGAAAATATGTATTATATTTTTATATATCTACGAGTTTTTCGTTGTTTGTCCAGCGGTGGAGTATACTACATATATAGGTGGGTCAAAAAGTAATACCTTTTTCTTTACTAAATATACTATTACCAACACAGGAACATGTATTGTACATCAAAATGAAGCTGGTCCTCTGTGAATCATATCCCTACTTCACAACATAGTCACCGTTTCTCTCAATAACAATGTTCCACCTTCGAATGAGAGCATTTATCGCTGCCACGTAAAATTCTGTTGATTTTTCTTGGAGCCACTTCATCATAGCAGTTTTCACTACCTAGTCACTGGCGTAATATTTTTCTATTGAACAATCTTTCATGAGACGAAGAGATATTAGTCGGAAGGCGCTAAATTTGATGAGTATGGAGGATGCGGTATAATTGTCCAACAGAATGAGGTTTTTGTCTCCATTGCCCCGATACTTGTGTATGGTCGATCTTAGTCATGATTGGCGAAGACGTTTACCATTGAGGCAGAGGTGAACATCTCTACGTTAAAGCTAAATCGATCAGCCTCGACAGGTTTTATTTCAAGCTCTCTTTTTGATTATTCCATGTGCTTTCTATGCAAAATATGTACGAGTAGCTATTCCTTTCTCTTGAAAAAGTCTTCTCAACTCCTCCCACATAAAAATAGGTTCTCTATCAAAGGGTATATAGCTAGAAGTCCTAAGTAGGCTATATAATTAACTCAAGGAGGTCAATGCAATTGTTGTAAAAACGTCTTTATATGCAAAGGCGAAATTGATAGCACTATATTCATAAATTAAAATTAATAAATACATATTTATTCTTGGATTTAAGGAAGTAGCCCTTGAAATCTATGCTCGATCTTTCCAAGGGCTCAGGGTCATTGATTAATTTACCTACCTCTTTTTCAGTATTGTCTTTTCTATGAGACTCTTGTTGGATCTTGCTCCGTCGGTTGGACCTGTAGAATATACAGACTGATTCTCGGCAGAGGGGTAATACCCCACCACGTGTATCCTGGATATGACACAAAACAATCTGATGGTGAATCTTTGGGAAATTCGGAGTACCCCTTCGTTGACATTGCTCCCCGGTCCACTCTGGCCCGGAGTGGTAGCACCTGATAGGGTCCTATCCATGGGTTAAATAGAACTAATATGTGTAATGATAAACTGAATTGCTTGAAATAGGAATGTCTTGACATTTAAAATGCGTACTTATGTTATAGTAAATTGTTTTAAATAGAACTGTTTTTTCTATTTCAAACTAAATCGTCTGAAATAGAACTGTTTTTTCTATTTCAAAGTAAATCGTCTGAAATAGAACTGTTTTTTTCTATTTCAAAGTAAATCGTCTGAAATAGAACTTTTTTTTCTGTTTCACACTAAATCGTCTGAAATAGAACTGTTTTTTCTATTTCAAACTAAATCGTCTGAAATAGAACTGTTTTTTTCTATTTCAAACTAAATCGTCTGAAATAGAACTTTTTTTTCTATTTCAAACTAAATCGTCTGAAATAGAACTGTTTTTTCTATTTCAAACTAAATCGTCTGAAATAGAACTGTTTTGACATTTAACTGAGTGTAAACGAAGAACTATACTTACAGTAAACTGAATTTTTTGAAATATAACTGTTTATATGCCTAAAAATGAATTTAGCATTAAATAATCTACAAAGGTTGATATGGCATAAAACCAATTCAAATCAAACATAACTAGTTAAATTTTAAGTCATTCTCTTCATTATGTCACATCAGTAGGACACATTTCTTGAACTGATTAAGTGCACCATTCTAGATACTCTAGGGTGAAAGATTATCGTATAATCTCGTAAGATCGATATTTACGATGGAAGAGCCCTGAACGCTTATTAACGCATCTATGCATGTGTTTTACATACCCGGATGATATCTGATACCAATAGTTCAATTCGCCAGCAATGAATTTTGTTGTTTTTACACTTTGAAGATTTGTGTTTATCAGAAAAGTATCAAGAATTTTTTTTTTTATCTATGACAAAACAAAATATGTACCTTTAGGTAATGTCAACATTCCCTGATTGCTTCGAGGATCACGTTAGCTTCTTTCTTCACTTGAGAGTGATATCATTCCAGGGGGTTTAAAGTTCTGGAATGAATGTCACAAATAAGCTCTCGATGCCGGCGTCAGTCCCAGATTTAAGGGGCTCTCTAGTCCTTGTCTTTTCTAATTATCTTTTTGAATTATCTTTTTAAAGGAATATTCTATTTTATGTGGTGAGGGGAATATTCTGTGTGTTTTGTAGCTCATGAATCTCAAAGGAATATTCTTTTCAAGCAGGTTTGAGGAATATTGTGTATTTTTCTTAGTTCGTGAATTTTATAGGAATATTCTATTTTATCAGGTGAGGGGAATATTATGTGTCTTTTTTAGCTCGTGAATTTTTGCAAATCGTTTAGGATACATCAAATGTAGTAGACGATGATTCCGAAGATTCTCGTTGGCTTTTATATTGACTGGTGGAGGGAACTCCTTCAAATTTTCCGAGTTTGGTCTAATGTTCCCTTTATATTCTTAATAGACCAGATGTTTTTCTTTCGTTACTCGGTAGACATATTTACTCTCATTGAAGGTGAGACCATATTTTTCAGCTAGTTCTTTAAACATTGCCATGTATAATATTCTCTTTCATTAACACCACAAATGGTCTCGTCATCTGTACAAGAAAATGTTCCCTTTTGGCTTTCCTGTTAGATCATTTCATAGCAAATTCTTTAAAACATCGTTTTTCCGTAGTTGATCCCAAACGACATCCTTTCAAAATTCTACAATGTACCACCAGCTGCAAAATCTGTGCATGAATAGGGGAACTTGATAATAAGGACTTTTTGATCTAGTTTAGAGTACAAACTTAATTACATATTTATATGTCAGAAAGGGAGGTGTACTAGTCAAATGCCCAGTCGGCTGGGGCTGTAGAATACACCGACCGCTTCTCTGCAGAGGGGTAAGACCCCGCCCCTACAAGTGTCCTACATATGACACTAAACAATCTGATGGTTAGTTCCAGTGATACTGGCGCTATGGGGAATGCAGAATACCTCTTCACTGCTATCACTCCCAGGCCCACTCTGGCCCAGAGTGGTAGAACCTGATACGGGTCCTACCTTGCTTCCTTCACTCTACTGATTTTTGCATCAAACTGCGTATTTATGCTAAACTGAATTGTTTAAAATTGAACTATTTTGACATTTAAACAGCGTACTAATTCTAAACTGAATTGCTCGAAATAAAACTGCTTTGACGTCTAAATCATGTACTTATGCTAAACTGAAATATCTGAAATGAAACTGTTTGACATTTAATTCTGTGTATTGCCCAGCCACCTAGGGCTGTAAGATACACTGACTGTCCCTCTGTAGTGGGGTAAGACCCCTCCATGACTGTCCTGGATATAATACAAAACAGTCTGATGGTGAGGTCCCAGTAATGCTGGGGCCTTAGGCAATATGGAGCACCCCTTCATTGCCATTGCTCCCAGCTCCACTCTATCTGGCGTGGTAACACCTGATAGGGCCCTATCTATAGGTTAAATAGAACTAACGGCATACTTATGCTAAATGGAATTGTTTGGGTAAACTGAATAGCTTGAAATAGAAATGTTTTTGACAATTAAACCATACTTTCATTTAAACTGCGTGGTTATGCTAAACTGAATTATTTGAAATAGAACTGTTTTTCCACATTAAAACTGTATTCACATTTAACTGAATTGGTACATATAACTGCTTGAATAGTTTAGAAATGTTTTTGATAATTCAGTTGTGTACTCATGCTAAACTGAATTGTTTTTAATAGAACTGATTATTTACATAAAAATGCATTTGACTTTAAATAACATACAAAGGTTGATATGCCATAAAACCCAACAAACCAAAGTAACCAAACTAGTACAACTCGACATTTCAAGCCAGTAATCATCATCATCATAATGTCATGCCGCTAGCACGGATATCCCTGACCCTATCTCGCCACTTCTCCCTTTCAGTCATCGCCTTTGGTAGGTCTTCAGGGCTACATCCCGTATCATCACATAGCTGCTGTATGTAAGTTCGAGCTGGTCGTCCAGCTTTTGCTTGGCCATATGTGGGGGTTCATAGGAGTACATCACTTATGAGCTCGGCCCTGCTTCTCCATCTGTGTCTTGTATGTCTGGTTCGTCTAACTTGGAGAGTTTTCATGATGGGAGGCAGGGGCCCGTATAATTAGTGCTTTGTGGGGTGTTGCCGCCAGGACTTATTCAATATTGCTCGCAACATTCTTGTTTAATTGCCGTCTAGTTTTTTCTCCAGCCGTTTAGTTAGCGCCTAAGTAGTGCATTCATATTGTAGTATCGATACGACCGCTGCCTGGAAGAAACTGCGTTTCATTTTATCGGTCAGGTCTGATTTATAGCCGGTAAAATCTCTCTAAAAACTAGGGATCAACTTAAACGGCGCGGTTAAAATCTAAACCTTTAGAACGAAGGTGTCAACCACGCTATCAGTACTCCTAAAAATTGATAAACACCACTTGTTACACTGGCAGACTGCTACAAACATTCCCGACTTAATTTCGTGTTTGGTGTATATATTTAATAAATCAAAAAAGATTAATATAAAATAATAAAACTGTAAAACAAATTTAGTAATAATTTAAGGTTATATCAAACACCTCGTGGTGTAATGGTTAAAGTGCAGGATTGCGGAATCGGAGTACGCGAGTTCGAACTCCAATTGCGCTATTACGTTAACTTTAAGACAAATACTCCAGGAAAAGGTATGAACCCCCTTATCCTCCCTTCTATGGGTTAAATAGTTCCACTACTGTTTTTAATCTACTAGAAGTGGGGATTTAGTATGAAATAACCAAAGAAGGTTCAATGCCATCAAACAAACACATTTACCATGAGTTGACCCACTGAATGTAAATACTAACCGGAACGCCAGAGTATCCTGGCGGCCACTCAAACAACTACTGTATCTTGTTCATTCACGCTTCTTATGAAAGCGAAATAGATTGGGAATTCTTATAAATATGGGCTATAATCCTGATTTTAGAGAAAAATAACATACACCATTCACTATTTAATGAGACATAATCGTAGTTTATTGAATATAAGACGGGCTCATTGGCCTAGTGAGTAGAGTATTCGCCAGTGGTCTGTGAGACCTGGGTTCAATCCCAGGTCGCGTAATACCAAATATTTTAAAAATGGTAGTAGTATTATTAAATAAGTTTCCAGACATTGTTCGTATGGGCACTTTTAGTGATAGTACACGCATGAAACTCTAGTCCCCTTCGAAGTAATCTTCTCCGGCTACAATGCATTTGTTGTACCGTTACAACAACTTCTGCAAGGTCCCATGGAAGTCCTCTTGTGTGAGTGTGTCAATGACTTTCGTCACAGCCTCTCTCATGTTCTCAATTGTCTCATAACCATAGACTCTGAGCTTAGGGAATAACCAAACGTCATAGGGAGCAAGGTCTGAACTATAGGAAAGCTGAGGAACTATCTTGATGCCCATCTTGATCAAATAGTCTGTGAAAAGGATGGAGTTGTACACTGGTGCATTGTCCTGGTGGAAATGCAACTGACCCGATTTGAAGAGTGCTGGCCTCTTCCGACGGAATCACTCCCTGAACTCCCTTAAAACCTTAACATCGTAACCCTAACCCTAACCGTTTGGCCAATCAACTCTGGTGTATTGTCTTCCTTACTCCTCCCACACCTCTCATCATCCCTCACAGACTCCCTGCCTTCCTTGAATCTCTTATGCCATTCAAAAATTTTATTGCATATCGTTCCTCTAAAGTGTCCTCACGTCCACATTGCATTTTTGAAATTAACTAGCTGTGACAATCAAGCTTTAGTAGGGTGTATTCCAATTCTTACTGCAGCTGTTCATTTGAACCTGGTTACTCATCTCATAAGATGTATAGCAATAACATACTAAAATTTCCAGAGTCTATGACAATTTTAAATGCCTGTACAAAAAAGTCGGGTAACATATTGAAGGCACCACGTACTTGATACCTCCTTGCTTAACACTCAGCAATATAAGGTACGTATCAAGGGTAAAGTGGAGCAATCTAAGGAAAGGGGTAGCGCCCTCCTCTACATCTCGGTGAGGTAGCTATAGAAAAGGGAGCTTTCTGGAACACAGTCGCCAACTATTACTACTTATTGATTGTACTCACAGTCGAACAATTGCTGAATTTACACGGTCAAATATTTTAAATTTTCTCCCAGCCTCTCCGCATTTTGGCCAACTGGGTAAATTTTGGCCTCCCTGTAGCCTTTTGTATGTTAGGGCCTTGACCTATCCAGCAGGTAAAGGTCAAAACCAAAATGTTGAGTTAAATATCTCGATGTCGATTTATACGTCAGATTTTGCAAGCGCTAATTTACGCTTGATGACTTTCAACATAGTATATATATATATATTATATATATATATATATATATATAATTATAAAGATTTGAATACGAATATGATGCTATATCCAATCGTGTATGAATTAATAGTATTCAATAAGACTACATGATATCACATATAATTGTGCTTTGCTTTTAAAAGGAGGGAGTTGGCGCTAAATAACCCACGAAAGTTGAGATAGTACAGGGTGAAACGATAAAATTGTCGTCCTAAAGAAGACAACACTACAGCTTTATTTTAAAACTTTTATTGAAAAAATCAATTCAGGTAACTTGATTATGTAGTAGAGCATACATCTATTCAATGTAGCCGCTTTCAGCCTCAATAACCGCCGGAACTGGGTGCATGCCTTTTCCACAAGCACCGGCGGGAGCATGGCGAATACTCGGCGGATGGCTTTAGTATTGTGAGAGGTCATGTTGATGAAGTTCTCGACGTATGACCAAACGACGTAGTCCAGCGGGTTCAGGCTGGGGGAGGAGGGGGCCAGTGTGAGAAGGGTACAAAGTCGTAGCACTACTTCTGAAGCCAAGCCTGGGTCTCTTTGGACTTGTGGGCCGGCGCCGAGTCCTGCTGCCACACCCAGAGTCTGCCACCGGCCACCTGATTGCACTAGGGGATTACCACACTCTTCAGCAAATCCAGGTACACTTAGGTGTTGACTTTCAAGCCGACTTCGAAGATGTAAGGTGGCATGATGTGGCCCTCACTTGAAACCACACCAAAGACCATAACCGTAGCCGGAAACGTTTTCATCACCCTGGGCACGTCCCTGTTATTCGTGGCAATCCAGATTTGCATTTTGAGGGTGCTGGCAATGGTCCTGTTGTCATAACTTGAATCGGTAGAGAGCATGAGTTGAACAGCGGCCTATCTCCGATCTAGCTCGTTGAATTTTGTGTCACTTTCAGACATAATAGAAGGCTCCTATCGCTCTTGGGATTTGTACACAACTGGCCAACTAGTAGATGATCTGCAACAAAAAATAGAAAACGGATTTTCATTAAACGGAAATGGAATCATGTCGTCTTTTCTAGGGCAACAATTTTATCGTTCCACCCTGTAGGAGGCCCCTATCGCTCTTAAGATTTGTACCCAACTGGCCAACTAGTAGATGATCTGCAACAAAAAATAGAAAACCGATTTTCATTAAACGAAAATGGAATCATATCGTCTTTTCTAGGGCAACAATTTTATCGTTCCACCCTGTAGAAGGCCCCTATCGCTCTTAAGATTTGTACACAACTGGCCAACTAGTAGAAAATCTGCAACAAAAAATAGAAAACCGATTTTCATTAAACGGAAATGGAATCATATCGTCTTTTCTTGGGCGACAATTTTATCGTTCCACCCTCTACCAAAAGAAAAAAAGAAAACCAGTTTTAATTAAACGGAAATGGAATCATATCGTCTTTTCTAGGGAAACAATTTTATCGTTCCACCCAGTAGAAGGCTCCTATCGATCTAGGGATTTGTGCACAACTGGCCAACAAGTAGATGATCGGCAACAACAAAAAGAAAACCGGTTTTCATTAAACGGAAATTGAATCATGTCGTCTTTTCCATTTTTTATCGTTCCACCCTGTATTAAACAAATAAAGCAACGCAATGCAAAATAAATTATTAGTATTCGATAGGAATACTTGATACCATTTACTTTTTAGAATTTTATCATACAACGTGTGAAAGCACATAGGGTACCCTGTCCTCATCAGCCACCAAACACGGGTAGTTTTGGAGGCTTAGGTGGTACTGCCACCAGCGGTTTTTGCCACCGGACAAGGTATGAAGACAAACAAAGCGAAAGTTCCTCTTTGTAGCTTAAGTCTGTAATGATGTTTAACGTGTTTGCTTTCAGATGTAAATGACATGATCGTAAAAATCGTTATTGACGATTATTCATATAACGTGCACATTTCAATTGCGCAGTTCAGGAGGCCGTGATGTCGCACGCATTTTATTTTCGTCGATTTAGCCATTTTTTTCTTTTTCCTCTTTTCCATTATTAGGCGAAACCACTCAAAGCAGACGTCATATATATATATATATATATATATATATATATATATATATATATATATTCAAGTGAAATATTGTCTATTTAAAACGGATTAAATTATGTAATAACAAAATCTTTAGCATTTAAAACTAGTAACTAAAAACAACGTTGGTTCAGTTCTCATCAAAATGAAATTTGTAAAAATATATATCTGGAATACTCATGTTTTGACAACTACAGATCTCTATTCTTGTTAGTTACTTGATTTTATTGTACGTCATATCAACCCTTGTTGGTAATATAATGCAAAAAGCTGTATATATATATATATATATATATATATATATATTGTCATCAACACTTAGATTGTTTCGTTGCATAACAACACATCAGTGTGGCTAGACACGTGAGATGCTTCAAGTTGGGATCGAAACTTGGTTAACTTCACGCCAGCTTGATAACATAGCATAACCCCACAGCCATCAGCAGTCTCGAAGTACAGAAGGGAATTTAACGTATATGTCATACTGTTCCTTTTATTTACATTTACGCTAACGTCTTACACATTGCTTATTTCGTTTGCATTTACGATAGTGCTTAACCCGCGGGGTGGAGCATATATATTGTTGTCCACAGACAGACTGTTTCGTTGTATCACAACTCATCAATGTGGCTAGACACGCGAGATGCTTCAACCTGGGATCAAAACCGGTTTAACTTCACGTCAGTCTGATAATATAGCATAACCTCGTAACCATTAGCTGTTTCATATATATATATATAATCCGAGGAAAATAGTCTAAAGATTAGACTATTAAGTAATAGTTGTCTAAATTTCTGAGACGAAGCTTGGTGATTTTTATTATGAATGGTTTTCGGACTATTGTCTTCATCTTTTTCTTATTTCCACAGAAATGGCAAACGAAATCAGAACTGATGACCCTCGTGGATTCAATAAACGACGTACTTCGAAATACCGTGTAGGTTCCCGAGTTTGACAAACACATGAAGAAGGCTGGATGACATATCGGCCAAAGTATTATGGAAAAAATAATAAAGATGAAGACAATAGTCCAAAAACCCTTAGAGATAAAAATATTAAGTAATAATCCCAGTTGAATAGGAATCTCCTATTGAGTGTTCAATGGCAACAGCTATCGAATCTAGAATTAATTTCTGATTAAAAATTCATCACATGCCGAGCGGGAACATTTTTATATAAAATGAAAAAAACATCTCCATTTTGTAGATCCCATAGGAATTTATTTCAAGTCTATAAAATGACCTTCTTCAGATGGTGATGAAAAAAATAGTCATGTATTCATTATACATAAGTGTTCCTGATGAAGCTCAAATTATTCATCCTACAAACACGTGGCTGACTAGAAAAATGTGATAAATGTCTCGTTTCCACCCCCCTCTCTCTCTGTATATATATATATATATATATATATATATTACAAAGACATTCACATTCAAACCGTGATTCTCTTTCTTACTAGTCCCACCAGCTAGACTGATGGTTTATAGATACAGATATAGATAATTAAAAGAGAAAAATTCAGTTTTGTAATTCCAAGCTATAATCAAACGGGGGACATCTCCACTCTAAAAGGAACCCCTCTTTAAAAAAAACCCCTCTTAAACTAGTAGACAAATTCACTTACCTAGGAAGCAGCGTCGAATCAACCGAAAAGGACATCGACACAAGGTTAACGAAAGCATGGACAGCTATCAATAGGCTATCGATTATATGGAAATCAGACCTAACCTATAAAATCAAACGCAGTTTCTTCCAGGCAGCGGTCACAGCGATACTGCTATATGGCTGCACTACATGGACGCTAACAAAACGGCTGGAGAAGAAGCTAGACGGCAATTACACAAGAATGCTGCGTGCAATCTTGAACAAGTCCTGGCGGCAACACCCCAGAAGACACCAACTGTACGAAAACTATTCAAGTTAGACGAACCAGACATGCAGGACACTGCTGGAGAAGCAGGGACGAACTCATAAGAGATGTACTCTTATGGACCCCCACACATGGCCGGGCAAAAGCAGGACGACCAGCACGAACATACATTCAGCAGCTATGTGAGGATACGGGATGTTGTCCTGAAGACCTACCTAGGGCGATGAACGATAGGGAGGAGTGGCAAGAGAGGGTCAGGGATATCCGTGCTACCAGCGCGACATGATGATGATGATGATGATGATAATGAATTTATTGCAGGTCCACAAAATGACAGTCTTCCGATGAAGATGAAAAACGACTGAGTAATGGCCAGACTCTGGTCTTGATAGAATTTTTATAGCCACTCAAATAGTCGACCTACTATGAATTTATCTTCGACTGGTTCTATAAGCGGAAAATGAGCTAACATCGAAAAATAAACCTATCCAGTATAACTTCTTCTCTACTCTTGATACTTTTCGTTTCAAGGTATTTATAAATACCATTTGCCTTTCTGATATAGTCTTAAAACTGCCTTATAGAAGAAGAAAAAGCTGTTATCTCCATCAAGGCACATGCAAAGTGTTTTGTAGCAGACAAGAAAATCCCTATATAACAACGATAAGAGCAAAAATGCACGCTGTTTTCAATTCAGTCAGAATTTTCATACAATCACTAACATGTTGAGAGACACGAAATCTGCAGAATGAAAGTGTTTTGTTAAAAGCAATGATTGAGCATTTAGAGTTTTTCAAAAGTCATTCACCAAAGAAAAGGATTCATATTTCAATTACCTGTTTTCAGTTTATTTATAATTTGATTGTTTTATCTCCAACATCACGAAATCGTCAACTTTTGTTTATTTTTTTCTAATTATGAAAGAACTGATGTTTTATTTGCATTACTCATTATTTGTTTATATTCCTACAGTTACTTCTGATTGATCTTTTTCTTTAGTAAATATTCCCATTCAAAATCTGAAGACAGATTCTTCTTTTTCTTTTTCATCTCCATTTTGCATGGTTCCATTTTTTCATCTCCATTTTGCATTGTTCCATTTTTTTTCTTTCTCTCCTTAAGTAATATTCCGCCAAGTCCTTCATATTTTTTCTTTTTTCTCTCTTTCGAAATTAATAGCCCTTCTGTATTGTCTCCAAAAGAATGCTTGGCCGATTAACCCTGCTGTTAATCACACTATCAATTCTAACCAAGTAAATGTGGTCGACCGCGGAGCACGTATTAGGGAAGATGTCGTAAAAGAGATAGCTCCGGGTTAGAAAAGGCGTTTTATAAACACTACAAGCGGGAAGGGACAAGACGGTAACGAAAGTGAAAGTGAAAATGGATCGGTCCGTGATAACAACAAAAGCCGACACAATGGCAGCCAACAGATTCTCATTAGATTTAACACACTGCTTCTTGTGTTCACCAACGTGACGCTCATCTACAAGGCTTCTCGCTTAACATGTCTATTAAGTCGCGTCTGTTTACACACAAATGAAACAATTACCAAAACACTGTTGTGAAATTGGTTTTCAAAGTAACTTATTATTCGGGCAGGTGCCTACATTTTTCGTTTTCAATTATTACAATACATTGTTATGTCAATATCTGATACAGGAATATGTTATTCGTATATATATATATATATATATATATATATATATATATATATATATATATAATCTGATGCATACAAAAGATGTAACTATAATTACATGTGCAAAATCCTCTCTCTCTCTCTATATATATATATATATATATATGTACGTTCGTTTTACTGTTATTTTATGAAGAACACTCGATATTCAAAGATAATAATGATAATAGTTATTAATAATAATAACGTTGAAAATAATAATAATTTGGTGCGTTTGGAACAGTAACTAAAGGCTTACTAAAGGGACTAAGGGACTTGGAAGTTGGTGGACAAGTGGAGACCATCCAAACAACGACATTTTCAAAGTAACTTGTTATTCGGGCAGGTAACTACATTTTTCGTTTTCAATTATTACAATACATTGTTATGTCAATATCTGATATAGGTATATGTTATTCGTATATATATATATATATATATATATAATTCGATGCATACAAAAGTCTAAACAATAATTACATGTGCAAACTCATCTATATATATATATATATATATCCTCATTTTACAGTTATTTTATGAAGAAAACTCAATATTCAAAGATAATAATAATAGTAATAATAATAATGATAACGTTGAAAAAAATAATAATAAATTGGTGCGTTTGGAACAGTAACTAAAGGGTTACTAAAGGGACTGGAAGACTTGGAAGTTGGAGGACAAGTGGAGACCATCCAAACTACAACATTGTTGAGAACGGCCAGAATACTGAGAAGAGACCTGGAGACTTGAGGAGACTTGCTGTCGCTTAGACTCCAGTGAAAAAACCATCAGCTAACGCTGATGTGAAAAACTGTAATGAGTAAATAATAATAATAATAGTACACTGAAAAATACCAAATTGGAAAATGCCAGGCCATGACGATGTAAAATTCATCATCTCGGACTATTTCCCGAAAAACAAAATTGATTCCACGATAAAAAAAAAATTAAAACAGGTGAGCGACAGTACATTGATCAACACATTCTCAAGGTGTGGAGTGATGACAAAAATGGCCGACGATATGGTCTCGCAAAGCCGGATAATATAAAATCAAAAAATGTGCAAGATATCAAACAAAATCACAAAGTTCATCACGGAAGTGATTGAAAACAGGAAAGGGAAATTGATCGCAAAGGAAAAAAACTTTTTGCTGCGGTGAACATCCAGTGAGGCATCTTCCAGGAAGATGCGCTTTCCCCATTTCTATTTCAAACAAGGATGAGTTCATTCAATCACATACTTAGGAAATGTACCTGTTTGAAAAGAATCTAAATGTATTTTGATACTTTTATTCAAACAATAAAATATACAGCCTGGATATCGAAATGGAATTTGGCCCGAAAAAATGTGCTATTATAATAATGAGAAGCGGAAGGAGGCAGATAATGGAAGGAACAGAAGGACCAAATAAGGAAAGAATCTGAACGCTTAGAAAAAAACTTACAAGTACGTGGCAATATATGAAGCGGACAACATCACACAAATCGAGATGAAAGAAAAAATATAAAACAGTCTCTCAGCTGGACGAGAAACCTTCTTGAATCTAAGCTCTGATGTAGGAATCTCATCAAAGCGATAAAGACCTGAACTGTTTCAAGATACTCGAGACCATTCTTGAAATGGACTAGGGAGGAACTCAGACAAATAGTGTTACGTTTCACTCTAGGCGCCTCTGGTGGCAAGCTGGACTAGCAAACCTACACGAGTGAGTTCGATTCTCATTGGGTGCCCCTTTCATATGGCCTTGTGCCACATCTAAGCAAATAGCTTAGTAAATTACCACTTTGGCCAAACAAATGTCAACACGTAATATATATAAAAATATATATCTACTTTCTTGAAGGACACTTGTGTAAAGTAGGAGAAATCAGCAGAGGTATTAGAATCGTTCGTCTATGAGGCCTGGACCCTTCGATGTAAGTTAGACGATGGCCGAGAAAACCCAGACGGGGTAACGACGGGACAAGCTTGCGTGAACAACGGAATTTCACTGTCTTTCGTTCAAATCGTCGGCCTTATATTACCATCAAATTCCCACGCGCAGATATGGACACGCCTCCTCGCCCACGCAATCCCCCCCCCCATAACTGGCCAACAGAATATGCAACTTCCACCGTCTTTGGAATGGCATTTTTGATCATCATCGAGCAGAAATAACTGTCATGCAGTTCACAGGTCACCCCCTTCCTGTGCATCAGTTTGTGACAGCACCGTGGGATTTTAACCTCGTCCCATATTATCAGCCAAACTGTATTTTACAATAGACCAGAGGGCAAGAGAGCTTATCACGACGCATAAGGCTTACATCTGTAAGATGACAAAGATAGATTTTATGTATCAAGAAAAGAAGGAGGATGAGGACTCGCCAGCATCAATTCTGGGTTTCGGAATCATAAAAAAGAGCCCCCACCAAAAAAGACAACAACATAATGATCAACAAAACCACAACTAGAAAACAGATATTGAAAGAAACTGTATGGATATTTAAACCGACAAACCGACAAAATCTTACACGAAAAGACATGGCAAAGAAAGAAAAGCCTTATGAACAAGATTAAATCTCTTCTAATAGCAGCCCAAAACAACGCCATAAGGACCAACTATGTAAAGACAAAAATAGACAAGACGTAACAGAACAGCAAATGTAGGTTATGCAGTGTGAGACGAAACGATTAATCACATAATCAGCGAATACAGTAAACTACCACAAAAAGAGTACGAGAGTAGACACGACTGGGTGGATAAGGTGATCCACTTGGAATTACGCAAGAAATTGAAATTTGACCAAATAGTATGTACACAAGCTGAATCTACGCTGAAGAATGAGGCACAAAGTTATTGTGGATTTTTAGATACGAACGGAGTCCTTATTCCCATCCAGAAAACCAGACTTAGTGAAAATTAACAAGAAAAAAAGTGAAAGTGAAAGTGAAAATGAAAGTGCCGTATTGAAAATTTTCGGTCCCAGGGGATCATACCATGAACTTTAAAGATAACGAAAACAAAAACGAAATCTTGGATCTTGCAAAAGAACTAAAAAAAAGTTACCGATCATGAAAGTGACAGAGATACCTATTATGATGAATGAGCTAGGAACGGTATTTATGATATTTACCAACCCCTCCGCTCGGGCAGGATGTGACACAAGATCAATTTTTAAGCGGAGTTTAACAAGTTTGAATTCAGAGTTTTCCTTCTCCAAGACTAGTTGCCTCACCAAGGCTGAAGAACCAAGTCTGCCCTACTATTTACCCATAGTTGGAGGGAGAATAATTAGATTCACACCTTTCCCAAGGGTATTAGTGCAATATGAAATGCACAGAATGTAATATTAAATAAAGGACAAACCACGATATGAGAGGAAATAGAGATATATTCTCTGGATAAAGTATATACAATAGAGAGACTATGAGTAGACAAGAACATAGGATTAGTGAACGCTTGTAATATTGAATAAAGGACAAACCACGATATGAGAGGAAATAGAGATATATTCCCAGGAAAAAAGTATATACAATAGAGAGATTATTAGTAGACAAAAACATAGGATTAGTGAACGCTTGTAATATTGAATAAAGGACAAACCACGATATGAGTGGAAATAGAGATATATCCCCAGGAAAAAAGTATATACAATAAAGAGACTATTAGTAGACAAAAACATAGGATTAGTGAACGCTTGTAATATTAAATAAAGGACAACTCACGATATGAGAGGGAATAGAGATATATTCTCAGGAAAAAGTATATACAATAGAGAAACTATTAGTAGACAAGAACATAGGATTAGTGAACGCTTGTAATATTAAATAAAGGACAAACCACGATATGAGTGGAAATAGAGATATATTCTCAGGAAAAAGTATATACAATAGAGAGACTATTAACATAGGATTAGTGAATATAGAATAAAGATATATTCCAATGATAGTACTGACCTCCGTTATTACGGTAGCAAGTAAGGTGATCTAGTGCGATCTCCAGTCTCCAACGCTCTAATGCTATTCCTATAAGAAGCTGCTCTTCACCTTCTAGTCTGCCTTGGTATTAGTAGCTACTGCTATATATGGCAGAAAGACTAGTTCATTGTGTGAAAAATGTAGGTGATACCCAACAGCCAGAAAACAGAGAAGAGACCCGGAGACATGCAGAGATTTGCTGTCACTCAAACTCCTGTAAAAAAAAAATGAGCTAATGCTGGTATGAAAAATTCTCAAGGAGTAACATACTAAAAATGATAAATAACAGACCTTCAATACCAGTCTTGGCAATTTTAATATGATAAATTAGGTGTTAGTTGAAATCAAAACAGATTGATACTAAATATGCCCGGTATAAATCCCTTGGCCTTCCTAACAATTGTAACGTTACCGCCCTCGCCCCCACATACGTTACATCCTCTTTCTAGAACCTTTTCGCTTCTTTACGGCCGGTGATCAACTAGTGGTCCGAGGAAGGTAACGAACATTTCTTGCCACTACAAGAATACGATCGGGGGGACAGGAGAAAATAAAACAAACGAACAAACACGAACAATGCTTGGGGTTAACTCAGAGCAGAAGGAGAGTATGCAACACTACATGCATGTGCAGACTAACGCTAGCATGGATTACTAGCGAAAATTCCACAAAGCAACTGGAATGCCGACTTCTCTTGACTCGATCTACTTCGCTGGACCCTATCTTCTCTGCTGGTCTCTCCGCTCCAGTGTCCGGTGTTGACTGCCCCTGTCCGTGGTTCCACGCCAACTGCTTGTCAGCTCCTTTCTCCAGCCAACTCTCTTTCGTGTCCCCTTACCACTTCCGGATACGGCGAGATTTCAGGTCCAAAAACCCTTTGTCTGGTTTTGCGCCAAAACAGACAAAGGAATCGTCTGCTTGGCGGGCCACCTATATGGTGTTACACTATAGGTTTAGTTGTATCACTGGTGTTTCCCTACAAGGATGGCTTAGGGATTAGATAACCCACAATGATTGATATGCCACTAAACAATGAAACCAAACTAAACCAAACTAATTTTAGGAAACTAATAACTTGCCACAAAATGAATCAGCTCAATTGGATATAGACCATCTCTATATTAAAGGAATATATAGCGGAAGAGGCTTGATCAAGTTGGAATTAACCAATACAACCACTATAGAATTGAACAAATATTTAGATATTACAGCAGATTAGATGCCACCGTTAGTGAAATCACAGGAGAAAAAAAAAAAAAGAATAAGTAAAAGTTGATACAGAATGACTCTACATTTAAAGAATATATGGTGGAAGATGGATTGTCCTGTAAGACCACTACCGGATTGAAGTAGGCGCCTGTGGTGGTGTAATGGTTAACAAGCACGACAAGCAAACCTACACGAGTGAGTTCGAGTCTCATTGGGTGCTCCTTTCATATGGCCTTGTGCCACATCTAAGCAAAAAGCTTAGTAAATTACCACTATAGGATTGAATAAATACTAAGATAATACTGCTTAATCGGTCTTCGGGTCATTGACCTTGAGACGAGTTCTGTCTGGTGGGAGGCAGTGACATATATCATACTTAGATATTACTGCAGACTGGATGCTACTTTTAGTAAACTCACAGTAGAAACAAAAAAAAAAAAACAACAAAGAAATCAATGTATTTGTTAAAAAAACTGGACTTCATTTCCCAGGAAATAAACATAAAAAAGCGCCAAAGAGAGTAAATAACATAAAGAAATAAATAAAAATACAAGGACTAAATCAATTTAAAACGCCTGCGAGAAAAAAAAACCTCTTCATAGAAAATACTCAAAAAGAATTAGAAATGTTCATATGGTAAAGACTGGTCGATAGCTGAAAAGCGTTGGACTAAAGACGGGAAAAAAGGGTTAATAATAGCAGCACAGGGCGAACGCGTACCAAGTTTAAACAATCAGATATACTTTATAAAATGTGGATCAAAAGTAATAGGGTGAATGAGTGGAGAAAAAAAAACTGAATGAATTGACCACTAAATGCCCGGTTGCCAAATTCTAATACTCATAGAATAAAAAAAATCTGCAAAATAAAATAGGACATTATATTCACTGAAAAGAAAGCAAATATTGTGGACGACTAAAACAAGAAAAATGCTATAAAAACCAAGCAAAACCAATAAAAGAAACAAAAGATACTAGTTTTATCTGGGACATTACGGTCTAATCTGACAGACAAATAAAAAGCAATAGACCAGATACAGTTTTTAAGACTAAAAAAGAAAAAACATATCTTCTAACTTACTTGTGAGTAGTAGCAGATTGTATCTGTCTATATTTCTGAGATAAGGTATTATGTACATAATTTTCATTTTTCGAACTATTGTCCTCATCTTTGTCGCCATGTTTATCACAACGTTCCGGCCGTAACTACACAAGAAAGCTGCGAGCAATGTTTAAAAAGTCCTGCAGGCAGCACCCAACAAAGCAGCAGCTGTAGAGCCACCTACCAACCATCACAAAAAATATCAAAGTTAGAAGTACTAGACATACGGGACTCTGCTGGAGAAGAAGGGACGAACTGATAAGTGACGTACTCCTGTACAAGACAGGAAGACCAGCTGGAAGCTACATACAACAGTTCTGTGACGATACAGGTTGTAGCCTTGAAGACCAACCAGAAACGATGGACAATAAAGAGTGGTGTCAGGAGAGGGTCAGAGAGATCAGTGCTGATAGCGTGACATGATGATGATGATGATGATGACAATTTATCAGTTTCTATTTCAAGGTCTTTGTATCTAAATGTTTCATTATTTTCTCGGACAGATATACGAGGAATTTTTGCTGCTCACTCTAGAAATATAGAATGTTTTGTAGCTATCTAGTCACCTGAATACGAGGTGCATACGATAAGTTTCCAGACTTATTTTCGTATGGGCATGTTAAATTATTGTAGACTCTCAAAAATTCAGTATGTCATTGCTATACATATTATGAGATGACTGATCTATTTTTAGGATTTCAGCTTCAAATGAACAGCTACAGCAGCAATTGGAATACACCCTACTAAAGGCTGATTGTCACAGCTGGCAAATTTCAAAAATGCAATCTGACACTTTAGAAGAATGATATGCAATAGAATTTTGTTTTAAACTTGGAAAAAATACCACAGAAACCTACGGAATGCTTCAGACTGCTTTTGGAGCATCTTGCATGAATCGAGCATCGGTTTTTGAGAGGCCTAAGAGATTCAAGGAAGGCAGGGAGTCTTTGAGGGATAAGGAGATGTATGGGAGGAGTAAGGAAGTGAATACACCAGAGTTGATTGGCCAAAGGGCTAGGGCTAGGGTTACTATGTTAAGGTTTTAAGAGAGTTCAGGAAGAGATTCCGTCGGAAGAGGCCAGCACTCTACAAATTGGGTCAGTGGCATTTCCACCAGGACAAAGCTCAAGTCCACAAATCCATCTTTTTCACTGACTATTTAACCAACATGGGCATCAAGAGGGTTCCTCACTGTCCCTATTGTCCAGACCTTGCTCCCTGTAACTTTTGGTTATTCCTTAAGCTCAGAGGCTGTCATTATGAGACAATTGAGATGAACCTATTTACCAACCCCTCCGCTCGGGCAGGATATGACACAAGGTCGATTTTTAAGCGGAGTTTAACAGGTTTGAATTCAGAGTTTTCCTTCACCTAGACTAGTATCCTCACCAAGGTTGAAGAACCCAGTCTGTCCTACTATTTACCCATAGCTGGAGGGAGAATAATTGGATTGATACCTTTCCCAAGGGTATTAGTGCTATGTGAAATGCAATCAGTCTCGTCCAGGATTTGAACTCGCATCGCCGTGTCCATTTCCTACGACGATAACCATTACACCACGGGCACCGCTTATTGAGGAGATGAAAGAGGCTGTGACGAAGGTCATTATCACGCTCACACAAGAGGACTTCCATGGGGCGTTCCATAAGTTGTTAGAACGGTACAAGTGCAATGCAGCCGGAGGAGATTACTTCGAAGGGCACTAGAGTTTCATTCATGGATCCACCATGACCCAGAGTGGTATTACCTGTTTTGGTCCAATCTATGGGCCAAATAGAACTATTCAATCATTTAAAATGAATTATTATTATTGGTATTTTGAAAGCTATGTGCAATTTTTTTATTCCATTGAAATACTCGATAAACAGAATTACTAATGTTTAATATCAATACTTGTAGCCATTTAACTGTGTGCAAATAAATGGTAAATATCAAATAGAATCATTATAGTAAATTTGGAATACTTGAAATTATTTAACCGTTTGCCAAAAAATGAGGTTTGGCTCATTCAAAAATTGTTACTTACTGACTATTTTTTTCAAACAAGATTTAAAACATGATTTAAAAACAAGATTTAAAACAAGATTTAAACAAGATTTGAAGCAAGATTTAAAAACAAGATTTAAACAAGATTTAAAACAAGATTTAAAACAAGATTTAAAACAAGATTTAAAACAAGATTTGCCATTGAATAAACCAAAGGGTTGGTGTGTCATAAAAGATGAACGAACAAACCAACCACCTAACCTATTTAAACTGCTTTCAGTGACGAGGCTCTTGTTTTAGTGCTTTGGGTAATGTGGAGTCCTCCCTTAGTTACTATTACTTCCAGATCCACTCTGATTGGGTTTCGATAAAGTTTCAAGTTGTTTAGTTCCAGGTTGACTATTAAATCTATTTATGAAATATTCAGCTATTTGTAATCATTGTTAATCTTCATTCTCGTATTGGATATGAATGGAGCAGACAAATTTTTCGTGGCTTCATCATGAAATAGACAAAGGAGAACTGACAAGTGGAAAACTCAGCAGACCAATGTGTGACCATTAAAATGATTCTCTCTTTTATAGAAGTAAATAAATAAGATAGATAATTGGTTAAGTATAAACAGACTTAGATAGATTGATAGACTGATACATAGATAGACATGTGGAATATATATATATATATATATATATATATATATATATATATATATACATATGAACACTGAGATAGATAGAGCGATAGATAGATATGTGGAATATATATATATATATATATATATATATATATATATGTGTGTGTGTGTGTGTGTGTGTGTGTGTGAACACTGAGATAGATAGATAGATAGATATGTGGATTATATATATGTATATATATATATATATATATGAACACTGAGATAGATAGATAGATAGATGGATAGATAGATAGATAGGCAGATTGATAGATTGATAAATAGATATGAACAAATATATATATATATATATATATATATATATATATATATGAATAGATGAATGTTAAGAGTTAGATAGACAGAGAAGTGTGACAGATATATATATATATATATATATATATATATATATATATATATATATATATACTTGAAAACAGCGATAGACATATATTCACACATTTATAGATAGATAGATAGATATGTGGGGATAGATAGGTAGATTGATAGATAGATATGAACAAACATATATATATATATAGATGGATGCTAAAAGTTAGATAGAGAAGGGTGATAGATAGATAGATAGATAGATAGAAACAGACATACATACATACATATATGTGAACAATAAGAAAGAGATAGATAGATAGATAGATAGATAGATAGATAGATTGATACTTGAAAACAGCGATAGACATATATTGACATATAGATAGATAGATAGATAGATAGATGGAGATAGATAGATAGATAGATCGATCGATTGATTCATATGAACAGACTGAGACTGATATTAGCAAACTAAGCTGTTTTATGCTATTATAAACTTGAAAATCAGCCCTGTCTTCTGTGTTTAGAATTCATTGACTGTATTCCCTTTTTGAATTTCGGTAGAAGTAAATTGTGTCATTGTGGTACTTTCCCAGTAGTTTGGTGCGCATTAGCCTAAACCCTTTTTTAAATACAACACATTCGCGAAATTATTCACGAAAAATGGCTAAAATTTACCCGTAACTCTCAGTTAGTTTTTTGTCTTATCCGTATTTATTAAATTATTATTCAGGGTGCAGAATTTTCTAGCCTACAATCTTTGATGCAACAAGGAGGTGTCGTAGCTGAAAATGTATCCCCAGGACCAAACTCACCTGTTTTCTTTTTTAGCAGCGTGCAGCCAAAAGATATGAACACGGACGAGCGAGATGAAAGTAATTCACTCCTGCTCCGACAGCGGGGAAAGATCGGATGTGCTTTTATGCGTATGTGGCGGGGAGAAAGAGGCATTTTTTGTTGTTGCAATATATCTAAACCTATAAGCCAGTTCGTAGCATTTTACTTATATTTACATTCTTTAATGTATTCGTTTATTATCTGAGGCTAAAACTATTTGTGCTGAAAATAGAAATCACTCAAGCTTTAAATATCAGCCACTCAGTTTCAGGAAAAAAAAAAAAAAAAAAAAAAACTAGTCAAAACATATGTTCGTTTCGACAAATAAGTCAGATGCTTAGCCAGGAATTTCTTGTCGGGACTATTGTTTTTGTTGAAAATATTTCTTTTATGATATTTATTTTCTGAAAGGTAATTCTACTATCTCACCAAAAAATAAGTGGGTGTACTTGTGGTGTAATGGTTAAAGCGGTGGACTGCGGAATCGTAGTACGCGAGTTCGTACTCCAGTCGCGCTGTTACGTTCACTTTCGGGCAAATACCCTTGGGAAAGGTATGAACCCCCTTATCCTCCCAGCTATGGGTTAAATAGTACCACTACTGTTCTTCTAGGAGAATATATTTGGCATTAAATAACCTACAAAGGTTGATATGCCATTAAACAAAGACACCACACCAAAAAATAAATGTTTTTGGTCTCTGAAACATGTCAGCTATTTAAAATAAGGTTTGGTAAGTTCGTTTGTTTGGTCTTGTGGCATATGGTAGGTTATTTAATGCCAAATCTATTTTTATACATATAAACAGTTCTATTTCAAACAATTCAGTTTAGCATAAGTACACTGTTTAGTTCAATTTAACCGATAGATAGAACTTTACCAAGTACTACCACTCAGAGCCACTGTGGATCTGGGAGCGATGGCACTGAAGGGGTACTCAGCATTTCCCAAATCTCCAGCATTACTGAAACATCACCATCAGATTGTTTAGTGTCATATCAGGATACTCTTTGGGGAAGTCTTACTCCTTTGCAGAGAAGCAGTCGGCGTATTCTCCAGCCCCAGCTGACGCGTGTTTTTGAAATAAGAAAAAAAAAAAAGATAATCTCAAGAATCCATCAGCCACTGAACAGAGCTGACATCATCAAAATTTGCATATAGGAAGTTTTCTTGAGAGCACTCAATGCCCACACAGAGTTAATGAATATAAGTTTGTACTGGTAGGTCATCATTGGTATTTCCGGGTGGAGGAATCCATAAGAGATCATCGATTAAGAGTTCTTCAATACTGTTCCAAACATGTTTTGCTTGGGTAGTCAGTAAGAGAGGAGGTAAGCGACCCTACAGAAGTGTTCGTATTGCATATCAACACAAGGAAGAATCATTGTCCATCATGAAGGAGTATAACACTTTGTTATAAAAATATACGTCTATTCATTCTTGTCAGTGTCAAAATTCTGTGGAAGAGTGATCGGGAAACGGAGTCACACGGACGACTGCTGTATTGGCCTATAACTTCTTCTAAGTCACGTCTCGGTCTAGTAGCTATTGAAAAGGGAACCTTCTGGTCACTCTCGACTACGGTCGACTATACTGTCTCAGGATCCCCTGATTGAAAGCTCTGTCAAGACCAATGAGCGATATTAGGAGGTGCCCGTGGTGTAGTCGTTATCGTCGTAGGAAATGGACACGGTGACACGAGTTCAAATCCTGGACGAGACTGATTGCATTTCACATAGCACTAATACCCTTGGGGGAGGTATGAATCCAATTATTCTCCTTCCAGCTATGGGTAAATAGTAGGACAGACTAGGTTCTTCAGCCTTGCTTAGGCAACTAGTCTAGGAGAAGGAAAACTCTGAATTCAAACCTGTTAAACTCCGCTTAAAAAATTGACCCTGTGTCATATCCTGCCCGAGCGGAGGGGTTGGGTAAATAGTATCAATGTGCGATATTGGAATGTTTTTTTTTTTTTAGAGATTAGAGATTTTTTTTTCAAAACATTATGAACCGCAATTTGTGTCGTTACCATCTAGCATTTTCTGCAGGCCTTCCATTTATGTCCGAGGGTTTCAGCTTTAGAGTAGTACTGACGCAGCTTGGGATAATCAGATTTCCTACGAATGATAATCTTTCAATAGTATTCCATGCTTTAACTATACGTATATTAGAATCACTTTCAGCCTTATAAGTAAACCTTAGAGTACACTGGCTGTATATCCCGCAGAGACGTAAAACCGCTCCTAAAAGGGTCTCCTTGGTATGACACTCAACTGAATCTAATGGTGGTGCTCTTATTCTAGGGATATGGAAAGTGTAGTGTATACTTTCATTGGCATTACTCTAATGTCCATTCTGGACCTGAGTGGTAGCACCTGTTACAGGTCCGATCTTTGAGTTAAATAGATATTTTTTCGAATTGTATCTGATGGGTTGGTTTATTATTTGGGTTTTATGGCATATCAACTTTTGTAGTTTATTTAATGCCAAATCTATTTTATACAAATAATCAGTTCTGTTTCAAACTATTCATTTTAGCATGAGTACTCAGTTTTATTCTCAAAACATTTCTATTTCAAGCTTTTCAGTTTAGTCAAATAGTTCTAATTTAAACAATTCAGTTTAGCGTTAGTAGAGTTTCTATCTTAAAAACAGTTCTATTTCAAGCAATTCAGTTTTGCAAAAGTACGCTATGTACGTGTCATAATAGAACTATTTCAAGCAGTTAAAGTTAGCATGAGTACCCAATTTAAATAAATAAGTGTTCTATTTCATAGCATACAAAAGCAGCTCAATTTCAAACAATTCAGTTTAGCATAAAAACGCAGTTTAAGTGTAAGTACATAATTTAATTGTCAAGAACATTTATATTTCATGCAATTCAGTTTAGTCAAACAGTTCTAATTCAAACAATTCAATTTAGCATTTATATAGTTTTTGTCCACACACAATTAAATTTCAAAAAGAGTTCTATTTCAAACTCTTCAGTTTTGCTTAAGTACGCAGTTGAAATATCAAAACAGTTCTATTTCAAGTAATTCAGTTTAGAATAAGTATGCAGTTTAGTTCTATTTAACCCATAGATAGAACCATGTCAAGTGTTACCACTCCTGGCAAGAGTTGACCTGGGAGTAATGATAATGAAGGGGTACTCCGCATTCTCCAAAGCTCCAGCATGACTGGATCCTCATCATCAGATTGTTTAGAGTCATATCCAGGACACTCATTCGGGGGTTTCACCCATCTACTGAGATGTAGTCGGTGTATTCAACAGCCCCAACCGAGTGGGCAAGTATCATATCGGAATACCTGACGTCATCCTGTTAAAAAAAACTTCAACTACACAAAACACTAAATTCAAGCCTACAACTAATGAAATTCCTTAAAATGTAGGCATATTGAACCCCCAGACCTGTTGATATGGCGTCAAAATCAATGAATTTCTTTGATCAAAAATTTAACGATATTTGTTTGGTTAGGTTTGGTTACTTTTGTTTAGGGTAGGTTACACTATTTAATTTAATGGCATATCAACTCTTGATGGCTGTTTAATTCCAAATCATGTTTATTCATACACGGGATGTTTCAAGATTGTTGCAATGCATTAATATGATAAAAATTTATTACTGAGACAAGCAAAATGGCGATCATTTGGACCACGTCCTCGAAAAATTTGCATCATTTGAGCTAGAGACATCAAATTAAAGGATTTTTTAACTGTTATTATATTGGCTTCCAGGACATGCAATCTTTTTTTGAGTTTCTTGTCTCAGTAATAAATGATTATCATATAAATGGGTTGCATCTATTTTGAGAGAGTTTTGAATGTGACATAATGTTTACAGTATTCGCCCATGGCCCGGGAGACCTGGGTTCAATCCCAGGTCGAGTCATACCAAAGACTTTAAAAATGGTACTTGATGCCTCCTTGCTTAACATTCAGGTACGGATTAAGGGTAAAGTGGAGAAATCCAAGGACAGGAGTAGCGCCCTTCCCTACACCTTGGTGTAGTAGCTATCGAAAGGGGAGCCTTCG
Source organism: Sepioteuthis lessoniana (assembly GCA_963585895.1). Lineage (NCBI taxonomy): Eukaryota > Metazoa > Mollusca > Cephalopoda > Myopsida > Loliginidae > Sepioteuthis > Sepioteuthis lessoniana. The sequence continues at coordinate 49,728 of CAUZXS010003407.1, forward strand.
GGTCACATTCGACTATGGTCGCCAATTTTACTCACTTTATGTCTCCAAAAAAGTACTGACACAAAATATTTTTCAGCTCTTGTCCAAGGTATTGTAATCAAGGATTAATTGGGTGTCCTCGTGGTGTAATGGTTAAAGCGATGGACTGCGGAATCGTTGGAAGTGAGTTTGTACTCCAGTGGCGCTAGTTCATTCACTTTCGGGCAAATACCCTGGGGAAAGGTATGAACCCCCTAATCCTCCCAGCAATGGGTTAAATAGTACCACTATTGTTCTTCTTGGAGAATAGCTTTGGCATTAAATAACCTACAAAGGTTGATATGCCATTATACAAAGAAACTAAACCAAACCAAGGATTGATAGTTGTTATAGTATAATATTTTCAAATTCGAAATAAAAAAGAAGATAACATTATTATTAGTAGATTTATTGGCAGTTCCATGTGTCCCATGTATCTTGAAACACCATATATTTATGGGTTGCATCTATTTTGAGACAGTTTTGAATGATTTTGTCTCCAAGTAAGCATTGATGCTAAATATTTTTCCTCTCTTGATTAAGATAGAGGATTAATAATTATATTTACCCAACGCTTCCGCTCGGACAGGATATGACACAAGGTCAATTTTTAAGCGGACTTTAACAGGTTTGAATTCAGAGCTTTCCTTCTAGACTAGTTGCCTCACCAAGGCTGAAGAACCTAGTCTGTCCTACTATTTACCCATAGCTGGAGGGGGAATAATTGGATTGATACCTTTCCCAAGGGTATTAGTGCTATGTGAAATGCAATCAGCCTCGTCTAGGATTTGAACTCGTGTCGCCGTGTCCATTTCCTACGACGATAACCATTACACCACAGGCACCTCCACTGCTATCTATCACTAATAATTCCATCGAAATCATTCACTCGTTTGCACATAGTTAAATTTTCACACATCATTATATCTGATATTAATTATTTTATTTAATATTGATAACTTTTTTGCACGCAATACGGAAATTGATTGAATAATACTACTAGACCCATGGATGACACCATAATAGCTACGACCACTCAGGGTCAGAGTTGACCAGTGAAAAATAATAAAGAAGAAATGCTCCACATTCTCCAAAACCCAAGGACTCTAGCCTCACCATCCGATGGCTTAGTGTTATACAGACATATTCATTAGGAGGGAGTCTTTACCTCTGCAAAGTTAGAGTCAGCAAATTCTTCTATATCCAAATTGATTAGTTTATTCTAAATATTTTATGAGTTTGGCCCACAGGTCACTCATTTACTAACAAAATAATGATATAACGCTTTTGGCAAATGCATCCGCCCAAGCCAAAACCCTGCTACATAGTCTGAAACGAGCCGCTGCTGGCATAGGTCTCCATGTCAATGCACACAAGACGGAATATATGTGCTTTAATCAAAGAAGAGACATCGCCACACTAAACGGCAGATCTCTAAAACTAGTAGACAAATTCACCTATCTCGGAAGCAGTGTCTCATCAACCGAGACAGATATCAACATGCATCAACTAGCAAACAGGATAATAGCTTTTTAACTCTTGTATCTTTATTAACAGCTACGTTTTATCATCGGGAAAAGGAAATGCTAACACTCTCCCAAAAAGAATGGTGTATGTTTTTTACAGGATATCTGATTTTTTGGGTTTTTTTTCTTTTTTTGGCATATCAACCTTTGTAGGTTATTTTATTCCAAAGACATTTTTTTTTAGAAGAACAGCATGGGACTATCTAATCAATAGCTAGGAGTCTTTGTCTAAAAGTGAATGTAATAGCTCGACTGGAGTTCGAATTCGCTTACGACTATTCCGCAGTCCGTCACTTTAACCATTACACTCCGAAGGCATGAACAGGATATCCGAAGAGTATGAACTAAGCTTTTCATGGCCATTACTTTAAGATCACTGGAGTGGTAGTGTCTGTATCCCTGTTGTGGGTTAAACAGATCTGTTTTTAAAAATTTCTCGAACTTGATAGAAGCGTATATAAATAAATAAATAAATAAATATGAACAAAACGAAAATAAACAATAAGGATAAAAACTCTTAAGATATAGAAACACAAAGAATATAAGCGTATCATCATCATCATCCTCATCATCATCATATCACGCTGGTAGCACGGATATCCCTGACCCTCTCTCGCCACTCCTCCCTATCGTTCATCGCCCTAGGTAGGTCTTCAGGACAACATCCCGTATCCTCACATAGCTGCTGAATGTATGTTCGTGCTGGTCGTCCTGCTTTTGCAAGGCCATGTGTGGGGGTCCATAAGAGTACATCACTTATGAGTTCATCCCTGCTTCTCCAGCTGTGTCCTGCATGTCTGGCTCGTCTAACTTGAATAGTTTTCGTGATAGGGGTTAGGTGGCCGTACAGTTTGTGTCTTGTGGGGTGTTGCCACCAGGACTTGTTTAAGATTGCACGTAGCATTCTTGTGTAATTGCCGTCTAGCTTCTTCTCCAGCCATATTGTTAGCATCCATGTAGTGCAGCCATATAGCAGTATCGATATGACCGCTGCCTGGAAGAAACTGCGTTTCATTTTATCGGTTAGGTCTGATTTCCAAATAATCGATAACCTATTGATAGCTGTCCATGCTTTCGCTATCCACGTTTCGATGTCGTTTTCGGTTGATTCGACGCTGCTTCCTAGGTAAGTGAATTTGTCTACTAGTTTAAGAGGGGTTCCTTCTAGAGTGGAGATGTCCCCAGTTTGGTTATAGCACATATATTCCGTTTTGTGTGCATTAACATAGAGGCCTATGTTTGCTGCTGCTCGTTCCAAACTATGCAGTAGTGTTTCGGCTTGGTCAGGTGTATTTGCCAGTATCGCTATGTCATCGGCGTAGTCGGCGTCGGTAATTGTTGTTGCGGGGTACCTTCTGCTTCTTTTCTTCGTCAGTTGGAAGCCATTCTCTTTGATTTTGTCAGTCGATGTTCTAAGTACGTAGTCTAGAACAAATGATAAAGAGGTACGGAGCCAGTGAGTTCCCTTGTAGTACTCCTGCTTTATTTAGAAACTTTATCATGGGTTTCAATGAGACGGCATACAATTTTGGAAACTTGGGAAATAAATTATTCTGTATCTAGTGGTTAGGGAATTGCGTCCATTATACGCTTATTCAGATGGAGACACAGAATAAGCGTATAATGGATGCAATTCCCTAACCACTAGATAAAGAATAATTTATTTCCCAAGTTTCCAAAATTGTATTCTGTCTCATAGAAACCCATGATAAAGTTTCTAAATAAAATTGTTCAATGAAATAAAAAATTTATAATGAGTTAAAATCACATTTGTTTTTTTAAATTGTTATGCAGTCATGCGTCAAGAGTGGATTTCTCTTCGAAAATAAATTAGAAAATAAATCAAAATTAAATTGAAAAAAATAAAATAAAAAACAAAAAACAAATAAAAGAACTATTATTTGAATTACAGAATGACTAAAAACATTCAAATTCATTTTGAGTTTACAATTTCGAAAAAAAAAATTAAGTAAATTTAGCTGACTTTCTTTTTCGGTAAGGAAATTTAATTTTCTGACACGATTCTAAGTTTTAACTACATTTCTAATGAGTAAAATTCTTTGTTTGAGGGACCGACTTATTTTATTTCTTTGTAGCGTGTACAAAGAAGGCACAAGGCCTTAAGGTTTCGGGGGAGGGAAAGGGAGCGGTCATGCTTTAACAAAGGATTCTAAGGGAACCTAGCTAGCCACATTTGCCGACCCATTCAGCAGTACAATAGATAACCATTCATCCTTCATCGTGCACGCAGCAGTTACCAAAATACCACATTTACTCTATGAAAAAGACCTATTTAAAACCCGAAAGTGGTATATGATTTTTATTTACAAAATATGGTTTATGTACAATGATATGTTTTGAGGGACCGACTTATGCTGAGAATATATTCATTTTGTTCTTGGATTTTGATATCAAAGTACTGACAACACATTAAATCATTTCATTCACATGACGTATTCTGAACTGGGTATATATGTATGATTAATGGATAAAAGTGGTCAATAGTCCAGGTGCAGTAAGTCTAAACTAATTCCCTCGTCTTATACACGGGTAAGAATAAAAACACTGATCTATAAGGATTATACTATCTTCCCAGCGGAGAGGCAAGACTCCAACAAAAAGTGGAGGTCCGGGAAGAGTGAGGTACATTCATTGCCATTGCTCGCAGATCCAATACGACCCAGATTGGTAATATACCATAGTGGTAGTGCCCGTGGTGTAATGATTATCGTCGTAGGAAATGGACACAGCGACACGAGTTCAAATCCTGGATGAGACTGATCGCATTCATTTAGCGCTAATACCCTTGGGAAAGGTATGAATCCAATTATTCTCCCTCCAACTATGGGTAAATAGTAGGGCTGACTAGGTTCTTCAGTTTTGGCGAGGCAACTAGTCTAGGAGAAGGAAAACCCTGAATTCAAACCTGTTAAACTCCACTTAAAAAATTGACCCTGTGTCATATCCTGCCTGAGCAGAGGGGTTGGTAAATATGAATATACCATAGTAGTTATAAAGAGTCTGTATATCCTCGTGGTGCCCCCACCATGGCAACAGGTTGACGAACGTGAAAACCGTTAAACATACACCAATAGTTTATCCACTTCTAAGTGGCAAGTAGTCACTGGGAGAAGGAAAAAGATTATTGAAAGGTGAGACGGCCGTCAACTTGACAAAAATAAACAAGATACCCTTGGGAGAAAAAAGATGAGCAGACACAGATCTAAAAAAAATTTCCTGGTTTTATCAAGCTTATCCACTGGGTCGCGTAGTCTAACGCCCCCTTTTGGAACTCCCCCATTCTAAATAAGGACTCGTAAACTTTCCTCCCTTTCATCTTCGGGTATCATTTTCTACAGACGTCTTCATCTTATCACGTCCTGCCGTCGACTTTCTGAAGGACACAAGTTGTCCCTTCACTTCCACCTGTCGTGTCCGGAGCAGAAAGATTAACTTTTGCTCGCACATGCGCACGACAGTTCGAACCTTCAGTTTTCCTTAGTCATTTTCGGCCATGTTATTCAGCGACTATGGTCTTATTTATTTATATATTCATCCAATTTCCTATGAGCCGTTCAATTACGTTACAGAACTAACCCCCTGGGCCTTTGCATGGATAAAATAGATTTGTCTAAAAATCAATCTTTTTCTCTAAGATCGTGTGACAAAAAAAAGCCTTAATCAACAAAGACACAAAAGTGCAAATATGAACATACAACGAACATGATACCCTAATCTCTTGACATCAAATAATCCTAAACTAGTTTATGTGCCGATAAAATCAATCGATCCATAAATTAATCATGTCAGCTGAGGCTGAAGAATATACGTCTGCAGAGGGGTAGGACCCAGCCCCCAACGAGTGTCTTGAAGATGACAGGATTTGACGGTGAGGTTGCTGTGATATTGGGTAATGCAGAGTGCCTCTTCATTACCATCGCTTTTTGGTCCACGCTCGCCTGGATTGGTACCATTCGATATGGTCTTATCTATGGGTCAAATAAAATGCTTGACATTTTAACAGAGTAGAGTTTGTTTGTTTGTCTGATCGGTTGGGTTTAATGGTCTAACAAATATTGAAGGTTACTTAATGCCAAATCCTGTTTGGATTTTCATCATACAACATTTGAAAGCACGTGCGATACCCTGCCCTCATCAGCCGACAACAAGGGGTGATAACATAGTTTTGGTAGCTCAAGGCGGTACTGCCAGTCCTGGCGCTACAAAGCAGCTTTGGCTTCCGGTCAGAGTAGGGTATAAAAATGTAAACCAACAGACGCTGCTGCTGCTGTTGCTGTTTCTACGTAATACCTTATAATTCCCTCAGCCAATGTGGTCGGCTTGTTGGCCGAGCGGTCTGATACTAAGTCTAACGTAAAGTTGGACAGGTGTCTAGCCACACTGAAGAGTTCTGATTGAACGAAACAGTCCTTCTGTGGATGACTATATACATATATATAGGATTGAGTTCTCTAAGCGAATGAAGTAATCGCGTTGTCATTAGCGTTTGTTGCAAGACTCTTCATATATGAATTGAACTCTCGGTAGCCGTTAAGCGGATGTATGTAAACAATAGTAACTGTGATTCATAACCCTTTAAAATTTACTTCGTTGTTAATATTTCCTCGTGGCTGAGGGGTAGAAGCTTGGATTGGCGTTTGAGTCAACTTGGTTTCAATCCTAGCAACAGGAAGCTAGTATGTCGAGCCACACTGATGAGTTCTGATAGAACGAAACATATCTGTCTGTGGATGACTTTATATATATATATATATATATATATATATATATATTTATATACTAGATCATCTAAAAGCAGAAATTACATTGTCCGTTCATCTTTATTCTTAGTGCAGTTTTGGGATTTTACATTTTGAACTGTAAACTTATTTTGTACTTAACATTTTTAAAAGAGCTCGAGTTATTTTTTGCATTGAGTAAAATTGTTTCATATAACAGTCACAATTTAACATCAGTCATTAGTTTGCAGCCTGTTTGTCCTATTTAACCCATAGATAGAACATTCTCAGGTGCTACAACTTGGGGATTGAGGAAAATGAAGAGGTACTCCATATTCCCCAAATCTCACAGGCAGGAGCCATCAAATGGTTTTATATCATGTCCCGGACACTCGTTTGGGCGGTTTTACCTTTATTCCCACTTAAATCGGCCTTCGGCCTTTTGACCTGATGTCAGGTCCTGTCTGGTAGGAGGCAGCGACAAATAAACAGTCTCAGACTCAGACTCAGTCTCAGTCTCGGAGCAGCCTCAGTCAGCCGTTACTAAGAGCGGTCATATTCTTGATTGTTAAGCTGAGGAGGGGTTTCTCCCAGCTATCGTTTTTGTATGTACTATTTTCCTTCAATATATTTCTTATCGCTTATTTCCGAGTCGTGTTATCATTTGAATCTCCCCTTGACCATAACAGTAACCGTAATTTTAAAAGAGTACAAAGTGTACCTGGGAGTGAGGAAAATGAAAAGGGACTTCATATTCCCAAAATCTCACAGGCTGGAGCCATCAAATGGTTTAATATCGTGTCCAGGACACTCATTTGGGCGGTTTTACTCCTCTACAGAGATGAAGTCGGTGTATTCAACAGCTCCAGCCGACTAGGCTCTTGTCATTTACACTGAGAGCAAACAAAGGTCTTATGCTAAATTGAATTGTTTGAAATAGGGGTGTTTGATCGTTCAACTATGGGTAAACAAATGACAGATGTTTAATTGAATTTCTAGTGATACATAGCAATACTTAAAACTACTTAATTTTATTGACTTTTCTTTACAAATCATATATATCTAATATGTATGTATAAAAAGGATTTTGAATTTAATAACCAAGAAATTTTGATATGCCATAAAAACCAAACCAAACCAAACTAAATTAATCAATCAATGAATACGTTTATTTGTGATATTATTTCTTTTTATCTGAAAAATTGTGCATTCTAATTACAAAGCTTAGAATTGTCCTGGTGCAAGAATGTAGCACCCATTAATAATTTAATTCATGAATGATTTTCTGCCAGCCTAGTTCACTAATTATTTCGCCACTTGAGATCTCTCTGATAAGGTAATGAATTGCAAGTGTTATATTTAGTGAAGTGACGTTTGTGACAATATAGTTTTACTGCATGAGATAATTATTCGTATTTGATAGGACCATATGCAAAAGAAAAATAGTTTAAAGAAACACTTTGAAAAATGTATATATCAACACAGTTCTATCACCGCTTTCAAAATACGAGTCTGTTTGGTTTGTTTGGCTTTTTGTTTTATGCATATCAACCCTTGTAGCTTATTTAATGCCAAAACCTTTTTATACATATATATTAAATATATATGATTTGGTTTTATGGCATATCAACCATTGTAGGTTATTTAATGCCAAATCCTCTTTATACATATATATTAAATATATATGATTTGGTTTGATTGGGTTTTATGGCATATCAACCATTGTAGGTTATTTAATGCCAAGTCCTTTCTATACATATATATTAAATATGTATGATTTGGTTTGGTTGAGTTTTATGACATATCAACCATTGAAGGTTATTTAATGCCAAGTCCTTTCTATACATATATATTAAATATATATGATTTGAGAATTAATTTTTATTTATTGCGGACTTTTTGTCCTCATCTTGGTAGTTTTTTTTTTGTGTGTTGTTTCTTCTTTCACTACGTTTCGGCCAAATTTCACCTCTGGCCTTCTTCAGGTGATTTAACGCGACCTCGGATAGGAATGATGAGTCTTGTAACCGTATCCCCAGTAATTACTGCCTTCCATAGTTGTTGTCTATCGCACCACGTTTTTGACCAAGTAAACCTCTGGCCGGCTTGGGTAGGATTTGAAACCACTAACTTCTGACAATGCTAACCTGGAACCGTAGAGACTCAACGCCCCTATCCGCTGCGCCACGGGCACCGAAGGGCGATCAAGGATGGATTTTTTTGGTCTTATAATCCTCATCTGGTCTTCCATAGTTGGGTCCGTACCGAATTTTTGTCATTGTCTTTAAGTGGAATCATTTTGAGATGAGGCTTATTAATCTGAGAATTAATTTTTATTTATTGCAGACTATTTGTCCTCATCTTAGTAGATTTTTCTTGTGTGTTGTTTCTTCTTTCACTACGTTTCGGCCAAATTTCACCTCTGGCCTTCTTCAGGTGATTTACCGCGACCTCGGATAGGAATGAAGAAGGCCAGAGATGAAATTCATAATATATACGAGGGTGAGTCAAAAAGTTATGCCTTTTATTTAGCACAGGAACATACATCAAAATGAAGCTGATCCTCTGTGGATCACATCGCTATTTCTCATCAGAGTTACCGTTTCTCTCTATAGCAATGTCACACCCTTGAATGAGAGCATGTATTCCAGCCTCGTAAAATTCTGTCGACTGTTCTTGGAGCCACTTTATCATTGGAGTTTTCAATTCCTTGTCAAAGACATGTTTGTCTGTTATACATTTTTTCATGGGGCCGAAGAGATGATAATCTGAAGACGCTAAATCTTGCCAATCGATAATGTCCTCCTCTAGCACGTCAATACAGCACAACACCCTCCAGTATTAGAACAAGGGAGATAATCACTTCATTCGTGTCGACAACTTTACTGCATCCTCTATACACACCAGACTTAGCACAAGGAAGAGGACGTGAAAAATGTTTGACTCACCTTCGTATATATATATATACATATAGTATTATTCGGTCCACTTAAAACGGAGTTGGGAGTAATTCCATGAGGACAAAACAAACATTCAACAGTGAACATTAAGATTTTCCTGGTAAAGAGCTCAATGTAACAGACATTACAGAGCAATAATTTCTTTAAGAAAAATAAAAGCCGGTCACATTAGGATTATAAATTTATTTCCATCCTGTTATGGGTTTAATCAGATCAAATGGATAAAATAAAACCCATATTAGGATGGAAATAAATTTATAATCCAAATGTGACCGGTTTTTGTTTTTTCTTAAAGAAAAAAATATATATATAGTCATCCACAGATAGATCTGTTTCGTTCTATCAGAACTCATCAGTGTGGCTAGACCGTAGCTGGGATCGAAACCCGTTCAAACGGCCGCTGAGATCTCAATTCAAATACGAAGAGACTTGCAAAGGCGCTAATGGCAACACGATTACTTCTTCGCTAGAGAACTCAACCCTACGGGGGTAGGGGAGTATATATCTATAGTCATCCACAGACAGATCTGTTTCGTTCTATCAGAAATCATCAGTGTGGCTAGACAGTATCTCCCCGTAGCTGGGATCGAAACCCGGTTGTCTGAAACACCTAGCCAAAGCTTCTAACCATTTAGCTACGAGGAGATATTAGCTACGAAGTACATTTTAAACGGTTATGAATCACAATTACTATTGTTTACATGCATCCGTTCAACGGCCGCCGAGATCTCAATTCAAATACGAAGAGACTTGCAAAGGCGCTAATGGCAACACGATTACTTCTTCGCTAAAGAACTATTAAGGAAGATAAAAAAATTAAATTATCCAAAATTGGCGGAATTTATTATGGAAGCCAACGTTGAATGTTTTGGCTGTAATAACCTTCTTCGGGACTTTAAATTGATTAAAAAGTCTTGTAAAATAGCGATGGATGTTTGATGAAATAACTGGAGAAATGTGTATATAAAAAGAAAGATATGCTGTTATAAATCTTCCTTTTTTGTACTGATAAATATATAAGCTCTGACAAACGAGTTTTTGTTTACTAGTATTTTAATTAGAAATAATACTAGATTCAACAACCTTTCGGTATTTTTTGTTATTTATATTACCTGATATTTTGAAACCTTTAAGATCAGTTTCTAAATTATCTTTGACAACTGTTTTATTTTTGACCGTCCCCTTTATTCAATTCTCTTTTATGTTCCTAAATTATATATATGTAAAAGAAATGAAGAACTCAAGATCTTCAGAGAATGGTTTTCTTATTGAATTATTTTCCAACCAGAACCATTCGTTTATTTGACCTTCATCAGAGCGCATGGGCTATTAAATTTAACGAAACTGATATGAAAGTTTTATACATTTTTCCGTTCGTGGTAATTATAGCTGGATAATTTATTTTAAAAAATACATATCTATCTATCTATCTATCTATCACAGTCTGTTCAGGTTATCATAAATAGGTAGATGATAGATATGAACCGACAGTTATGGTTTTGAACAATCTATCTATCTATCTATCTATCTATCTATCTTGTTATTTATATTATTTAGTTCAAATTTACCTTCTAGAAACATTTTATAACATATATTACTTTCTTTATCCATGTTTGCTTGTGTATTTCAGTCCCTCTTTGATCGTTTCATCCAACTATTCGTTTATCTCTGTATTTCCGTACACGTTCATACTGTTTGATTTATTTCCAGTTTCTCCCTTATATATATATATATATATATATATATATATATATATATATATATATATATATACATGGCCTTTTCTTTCTTTTTGACCTACGATATTTTTTCTTTTTTCCCCGGACGGTGATTCGAGATATTTTTATCTGTTGTTCCTGGTGGTTTTTTTTTCTTTTTTTTCTGGTAACCGTGTATGCTGGTAGATAGTAGATTAGTAAATATATATATATATATGAATATATATATATATATATATTCATATATATATATATATATATATATATATGAATATATATATATATATATATATATATATATCAATCTTTAAAAATGTATTGCTTCATTTACTTCCTGAAGACGACTGAAAACGTTAGAAACAGGTGTTGACAAAAACAAATAGTCTAAAAGCAAATTCACTTGTGGGCCTATTCATTGTAAAGTATTTCCTTCTTTCTCGCATTTCATCAAAGAAAAAATATATATATAGGTAGAGAATAAGTTAAAGAGAAACAGTGACAGAAAGACAAACATTGATTTCATTGAACTTAAAAGTTTTTGAGTGAATTGAAAGTCAGAAAATGCAGTAGGTACATTTTCCAATACGAGATATCTTGAAAATTGGTTTTGCTTCCTTTCACCTTTGTCCAAACAAAGAAAACTTTTACAGATTAAATATATTAAATTTTTTTGCTAAAAACATCAAGATTTACAATAACAGTTTGCGAAAAAAAGACTTGTTAAAATTACTTATTTATTTCTCTGGTGATATGTTTTGCCATACGTCTTCATCAGATACTAGGGAATTGTTTTTAAAGAGATAGCGAAAACTGATGATGTACATCTTCATGTAAACGGACAGTTGATGAGTATGACTGTATGAAAGCTTTCACGTTTAAACAAAAAAAAAATTATTATTATGATTATTATTATTTTAAAACCCCACACTATTTTCTGGATTTTTCGGCCCAAAAGTTGGTTTTACTACTGGACGAATTTGAACATTGATATTGTAGATCACCAAGTTCAGGTGTCAACCTCAACTATCTATCTGTCTGTCTATAACTGTCAATTTAAATCTCTCCATTTTCCCAGTTGGCTTGGACTGTAGAATTCACTGAGTGTTTTTCTGCAGAAAGGTAAGACCCTGCTCCGACGAGTGTCCTGGATATGATACTAGAAAATCTGATGGTGAGGCTACAGTAATGCTGGAGATTTGAGCAATTCGGAGTAACCCTTCATTCCCATCGTTCCCATGTCAACTCTCGCCTGGAGAGTAGGCACCTGTTGTGTCGAATCAATGGGTCAAATAGAACTGAATAGTTATGCTAAACTGAATTGCTTAAAATAAGACAGTTTTGTATGCTAAACTGAATTGTTTGAAATAAAAGTGTTTTGACATTCAACTGTGTGTAAACAAAACCTTATGTAAAAAACTTATTTTAAACTGAATTGTTTGCATTAGAACTGTTACACTAAAGTGAATAGATTGAAATAGAAATATTTTGGACAATTAAACTGTGTACTTATGCTAAACCGAATTGTTTGAAAGAGAAATATTTATTTGAATAAAATGGATTTGGCATTAAATAACCTACAAAGATTGGTATACTATGAAACTCAAATAAACAAACAAAACAATTTCTCCTTAATCTTTCTTTCTTTCTTTCTTTCTTTCTTTCTTTCACTCTCTCTCAACATATATATATATATATATATATATGCAAAAAGAGGATAGCGTAGACTTAGAGTGAACAGTGCTAGGTAACTATCAGTTACCAAGCACCGTTCACTCAATATCCTCGCTATCTTAACTTACACGTATACTCTGTCTCTCTCTGTCTCTCTCTCTCTCTCTATATATATATATGTAAATATGATATTATGTGTAAATTAATAGTTTGTAGATAACAATTTTAAACGAGCCAGACCCCACTTGTAAGCACACAGCAAAACGATCTCAGGTTTTGCTATCCGATATCAATAGTTTTATTTGCACACAGTTAAATAGTTTCAAGTATTGCTATTTAACCCTAATAACTATTAATCATAAAGCTTTGATTCGCACACACATAATGTTTTCCTACAATAGAAAATGATTGCTTATTTCTATAGTTTTATTTGACTCCTAGATAAAACACTCGCTGGGTATTAATACATTGATCCGGGATGGATTTAACAGTAATGCCAGTGCAAGACTATTCCATATTCCCCAATCTCTCGGACTGAACCCTTACCATCAGATTGTTTTATGTCATATGCTGGAAATTAATTGCAAGGGAATTCTTACCACGCTGCAGAGATTCAGTAGGCGTATTATACAACACCAATAGACGGGGTTTGATATTTCAGGCGTATAGGTTAGGTTTATTTGTTCGTTAAATGGCATTTCAACCTCCCCAGTTTATTTAATGCAAGCCATCATTGTAGAAAAATCATCATCATCACCATGTCATGCCACTTGCACGGATATCCCTGAACTCTCTCGCCACTTCTCCTTATCGTTCATCGCCTCCGGCAGGTCTTCAGGCTACACCCCGTATCCTTACATAGCTGCTGTATGTATGTGCGTGCTGGTCGTCCGGATTTTGCCCTGCCATATGAGGGGGTCCATAGGAGTACATCACTTATGGGTTTGTCCCTGCTTCTCCAGCAGTGTCCTGCATGTCTGGTTTGTCTAACTTGGATAGTTTTCGTGATGGGAGGCAAGTGGCCGTATAGTTGCTGCTTTGTGGGTTGTTGCTTCCAGGACTTGTTTAAAATTGCTCACAGCATTCTTGTGTAGTTGCCGTCAAGTTTTTTTCTCCAGCCATTTAGTTAACGTCCATGTAATACATCCATATAGCAGTATCAACACGACCGCTGCTTGGAAGAAACTGTGTTTCATTTTATCCGTCAGATCTGATTTCCATATGATCGATGTGGGTTCAAACTTTTGTTATATAATTAAGGAATGACTTTTTTTAAATATATTTATCATTTTTCGTTAATTATTTTTTATTATTCAGTTTTATTGGGCTTTGAACTATTCGGCTCTTAGTTCAGGTGCATAGACATTGGGTACAGTTTTACGCTCGCGCGCAAAGGATATCACAATCAGAATTGTCATAATAAACCTTAGATAGGAAAGGAGGCTAGAGTGTGAATGACCTTATGCCCGAAAGCGATGGCCCAGAGAATTTGAAGATTTTGAAAAAGAGTCAGTTATGAGTTGATTTGGGGCCATGTAGGCAGACAGTTGTGTTGTCTGCCTCAATGGCAGATAGTTGAAGTTGGGGTCCGACCATGATGGTGGGAAGTTGGGTCTGAGAATGATGTTAAGAAGTTGAGGTCGTACCGTGATTTTGAGAAATTGAGATTGGACTTCGAGATGTGTCGAGCGTTGGAGTGTTATAAAGCATAGTATGATTACGAAAGACTTTAAAGAATTGTCTCTCTCCTCGTGTCGAAGAACCGAAGTCAGAAGTTTATAAATGCGTCGTACCTGAACAACGGAGTCGCCTGTGTATTTGAGTCTGCCTCTTGTGTTTTGTATTTGACTGTATTTGCATATGTATACGCGTAGTATACAACACTTTTCTAAAGGGTATTTGTTCAAAACTTAACAAGTGCAGCTGGAACTCGTTGACTTCAAAGCTATCGTCCAGCACTTTACCAATATCCCCACATATAATGAATGTTCTACAGCAGAGATAAAAGTGACAATAACACATATATAAAAACATAATCTCATCTGCTGATTACAAAATCGTGGCGAAATTAATTGCCTGAAGATAGAGTCAGATACACCAGGAACCGTTAAAATACGATATCTTCAGAGAGCCTTACTTCTTCATTCTACCTTCACCAAGCAAGCATTGGTTCGAGCTAAAACATTCAATCATCTTCGTTTCTTCTTTGTTTTTCTTTACCGAGACTGGTACCGGGCTGACATAAAATATTTGATTATCTTCGTCTCTTCTTTGTGCTTCTTTACCGAGACTGAGACCGGGCTGACATAAAACATTTGATCATATTCGTTTCTTCTTTGTGTTTCTTTACTGAGACTGATACCGGGCTGACATAAAACATTTGATCATTTTCGTTTCTTCTTTGTGCTTCTTTACCAAGACTAGGACCGGGCTGACATAAAACATTTGATCACCTTCGTTTTCTTTGTGCTTCTTTACCGAGACTGGGACCGGGCTGACACCAAAGATTTGATCACCTTCGTTTCTTCTTCGTGCTTCTTTCACGGGAGAGTTATACAGCGTCACCTCTTAATCTGGGGCTGTCCGTGATCTCCGCTGGGCAAGCGCCCCAAACGGCGTGACATTTAGTGTCACTGTTTCCTGCTGACTCTGCTAACTGCCGACTGTTTATTGCTTATTGCTCGGGGTTGAAAACTTCGGTCCTTATATATTTTTCGGACACCAACGCACCCCAACACAATTCATTTGGTATTTCTGCTGTCTTTTGCTTATCTTAAGACACGGGTGCATATTTTGTTATGAAATCCTCAAACTAACCGGTCTGTCAAAGGCCAATATGTAACAAGTGTTTTTCAGAAGAAAAAAAATGATATAATTTGAAATGTACATGGACTTTCTGAATAACGCATATCGTTTGAAAAGTTCAGGGTGTTTCAGAAAAAAATAGATATAATTTTGTAATCGAATGCAGCCCAGCTAACTGGGTTTGTAAAAAAAACTCCAACAGATGTAGAAAACCTCCCCCTAACGAGTGTCTTATTTACGACATTAAACGATCGGACTGTGAGGCATCAGTACTCGAACTTGTGGAATGTGAAGTACCCTTCATTGCTATTAATCACAGGTTAACTCTGACTAGGAGTGGTAGTATCTGTTAGGGTTCCATTTATGCGTCAAATGGAACTGTTTAACAATTTTACTGTGTGTAAACAATTGATTATTTGTCTGGGTTTTACGGCATATCAATTTTTGTTGGTTATTTAATGCCTAATTCATTTTGATACAAATAGACAGTTTTATATCAAACAATTAAGTTTAGCAAAAGTACATAGTTTAATTATCAAAAGCATTTCTATTTAAAGCTATTCAGTAAGTCAAACAGTTTTAATTCAAACAATTTAGTTTAGCATACAAAAACAGTTCTATTTCACGCAGTTCAGTTTATAATAAGTAAACATTTTAGTTCTATTTTACCAATAGATAGAAACCTATCAGGTGCTACCACTACGGGACGGAGTGGACCAGGGAGCGATAGCAATGAGGAAGTATTCTGCATTCCCCAAAACTCCAATTTTACAGGAACCTCACCATCAGATTGTTTGGTGTCAAAACAGGACACTCGTTCGTGGTGGGGGCCTTACCCCTCTGCAGAGATGCAGTCTGTGTATTCTACAGCCCTAAAAATGATAACCATCATCCATCATCATCTTGTCTTGCCACCAGCACGGATATCCCAGACGTTCTCGCGCCACTCCTCCCTATTGTTCATCGCTTCTGGCAGGTCCTCAAAGCTACATTCAGTATACACACAGAGCTGCAATATTTAGGTTCGAGCTGGTCGCCGTGCTTTTGCTAGGCCATGTGAGGGGGTCCATAATAATTAGTATTAGATAGCAATACTTGAAACCTTTGAACTGTCTGCAAATAAATGGGCTATGGCTCGTTTGAATACGTTATAACTATTCACTTAGAAAACATATGTATTAACAGGATTCAACATCAATGTAGCATCGAGGATTGTTATGCTAACAAACAAACACTAAAAGACATAATTCAATAATTTGCCCGATTCTGAACCTTTAACAGCAGAACATCGATTGATAAAATCAAAGAAAACGGCTTCGAGCTGATAAAGAAAAGAAGCAGAAGGTACCCCGCAAAAAATAAATCACCGACGCCGACTTCGCCGATGTCCTAGCTATTCTGGCAAATACACCTGTCCAAGCCGAAACACTACTGCTTACTCTGGAACGAACCGCCACAGGCATTGGCCTCCATGTCAATGCACACAAAGCGGAATACACGTGCCTTAATCAAACAGGCGACATTTCCACACTAGACGAATGCTCTCTGAAACTAGTAGACAAGTTCATCTATCACAGAAGCAGTGTCTCATCAACCGAAAAAGACATTGACACGCGACTATCGAAGGCATGGACAGCCATCGATAACCTATCAGTCATATGAAAGTCAGACCTGACCGATAAAATGAAATGCAGTTTCTTCCAAGCAGCGGTCGTGTCGATATTGCTATATGGATGTATTACACGGACGTTAACTAAACGGCTGGAGAAAAAACTAGACGGCAACTACACAATTTTTAACAAGTCCTGGAAGCAACCCCTCACAAAGCGGCCACTGTACGGCCACCTACCTCCCATAACAAAAATTATCAAAGTTAGACGAGCCAGACGTGCAGGACACTGCTGGAGAAGCAGGGACGAGCTCATAAGTGATGTACTCCTATGGACCCCTTCATATGGCCAAGCAAAAGCAGGACGGCCAGCTCGAACGTACATACAGCAGCTCTGTGAGGATACGGGATATAGCCCTGAGGACCTGCCAGAGGCGATGAACAATAGGGAGGAGTGGTGGGAGGTCAGGGATATCCGTGCTGGCGGCACGACATGATGGTGATGACTTTTTCACTGATTGACATTTCTCTGACCGAAAAGAAAAAATGTAATTTTTTATTTATGGACGATACTGTATATCCATTATTATCATATTATTCAACCATTCCTCCTTTCTCAGCCACATTAAACATCCTCCGAGTTTTATTAATCCTTCTCTCTCCTCTCCCCCTTTTCATTCGTTTCTATTTTTACGTATTTTAATCTCAAATTTAATCCTTCCAGTCCAGTAAAAGTCACTAAATCCAATTAAGACCGTTTTAATGCGTAGGCTAATACCTTTTTTCATGCGATAATTGCTTTTGAATTTCCGAAAAAGAAAAACGGCAGAAAAATAATTGAATTGTACTAACTAAAAGGAGCTGAAGAACAACAAACAGAAAAGAACATTTGCCTTTTGAAGAAAAGAAAAGAGACAGACAAATTAATACAACGTATTAAAATGTTTACTTTTATTACAAAGCAAAAGCCATCTAATTTATTTTGTTGTTTTAGCGTGTTTTAACATGTGACACCAGTAACCTTTGAAGCAGTCAAAGAAGGACACATCGGTCAGTTTAAGCCGTAAATTCGTTTCTCATAACTGAAGGATTTTGAAAAAAAACATCTCTTAAAAAGCTGCAATTTTTTTTTTATCGAAATCCATTTGATTACCTTCGATGATTAACATTTCAAAGAACCACCAATGTCAGAAAAAAATATTCGCTTATATTAATTAAGCGCCAGGGATCGAACCCTTGTGAGCC
Source organism: Sepioteuthis lessoniana (assembly GCA_963585895.1). Classification (NCBI taxonomy): domain Eukaryota; kingdom Metazoa; phylum Mollusca; class Cephalopoda; order Myopsida; family Loliginidae; genus Sepioteuthis; species Sepioteuthis lessoniana. Next base: position 68,019 of record CAUZXS010003407.1, read on the forward strand.
AATATTAAAGATAACCAATAATTATACAGTACAGTCATTCATAAGTAAACTAGCAGAATTCTTTTTTTTAAATATGGGTTCTGAAAGCATTGTAATAACGATTCTTAAGATATAAAAGATCCATGAATCTAAAAGTACTAATGTTAAATTGTTTTTTCTAATAATCAATTACACGAGAAAAAAAAAATGGAAGTTTGAGAATACTGTAAGGTAATAAGTACTATTATAACTTATTAAACCGACTACACTAATAACATAGCGCTTCTGAATAAATGCACCCGCCCAAGCCGAAACCCCACTACATAGTCTGGATCGATCAGCTGTTGGCATTGGCCTCCATGCCACTGCACACAAGACGGAATATATGTGCTTTAATCAAAGAGGTGACACCTCCACACTAAAGGGTAGCTCCCTGAAAATAATAGACAAGTTCACCGTGCAAGCAGTGTCTCATCAACTGAAACAGACATCAACAAGTGACTAGCAAAGGCATGGACAAACTATCGATAGGCTATCGGTCATATGGGATTTAGACCTGATCGATGAAATAAAACACAGTTTCTTTCGAGCAGCAGTCGTTTCGATCCTGCTATATGGATGCACTACATGGTCGCCCATTAATCATATAGAGAAAAAGCTTGACGGCAACTATACAAGAATGCTGCAAGCCATTTTGAACAAGTCCTGGAGGCAGCACCCCAGAAAGCAGCAACTGTACGGCCACCTACCTCCCATCACGAAAACTATCAAAATTAGACGAACCAGACATGCGGGACACTGCTGGAGATGTAAGGACGAACTCATAAGTGATATACTCCTGTGGAGCTCTTCACATAGACGAGCAAAGGCAGGACGACTAGCTAGAACCTACATACAGCAGCTATGTGAGGATACGGGATGTAGACCGGAAGACCTGCCGGAAGCAATGGACGAGGGAGGGGTGGCGAGAGAGGGTCTTATGGTGCGACGTGATGATGATGAAATTTAGAAAAGAATAGAAATTGCAGGATCTTTGAACACGGGCACTATAAGGTATTATCACTGAATTTTATATGAGAACAAATTGTTGGATGTTTCAATGTCATATATTCACAAAAAATCCATTACACATGGAGAATGTGAAATGAATTGTAATTTAGAAAAAAATACACACAAAATTTTCAAAATATTTCGGAAAATATGATTGATAGCAGAGGTCGTATGGAATGCTCCAGAGTGGGAGATAAATGAGATAGGATTTTGGTAGCGATTGCGTGGAACGGTTTTTCAGAATAAATTTCATTATTTCTAGCTTAATACTATGCAATAAAAAACTGATATTATTAGTTATTATTTATTACCAATCTCTAAAGCATTAAAACTCTCTAACCAATAATATAATGGAACCACCTTTTTAAGCATATATGTATATATATATATATATATATATATGCTTAAAAAGGTGGTTCCATTATATTATTGGTTAGAGAGTTTTAATGCTTTAAAGTTTGGTAATTAATAATACCTAATAATATCAGTTTTTTATTGCATCCCCACACATGGCCGTGCAAAAGCAGAACGACCAGCACGAACATACATTCAGCAACTATGTGAGGATACGGGATGTTATCCAGAAGACCTGCCTGAGGCGATGAACGATAGGGAAAAGTGGCGAGAGAGGGTCAGGGATATCCGTGCTACCAGCACGACATGATGAAGATGATGACATATATATATATATATATATATATATATATATATACGAGTGTGTGTGTGCATAAGAATGGTTTAGTTTTGTTTCTTTATTTAATAACATATCAACTTTCGTGAATTATTTTATGCCCAAACCATTCTTGTTGAATAATAATAATCTTAATATTTAACTAAAAGCTTTGTAGATAAGGAGCTTCACAACTTTGCCGAGGTTATTTGTCCGAAATTGAACGCAATGGGGAAACTGAATTTAGAACACACATTTTGGTCAGCGTTTAAAAGATGTAAATAATGGTTATAAATAATACCAAATTATAACGATTTGGTGTGATTATTTTTTTAACTTTTGCACATTCATATTTTTGATTACAGAATTTCACTGCAAAGTGTTTGTTAAAAATAATACCTGATTATATTTGTAAAATGTACTTCTTTTTGGACTGTAACGTATTCATAATTTTTTGTTTGGAATTTTCGATGACATATTGCTTGGTGATGCCTAATACTTGAATAATATCTATTTGGTTTACTTAACATTTGGTCAGCGAAATATTGATATTTTTTGTCGCAGATATTCGAAGATGTAGAATTTGATAAGTAATATTTGTAAATGATAAAATGTTTCCTTCAACAATAAATTCGACTTCAAATATCAAAATTGGTGTATCTTTAGTTTTATGGGAGATTATTTTAATAAGTCACCAATTAAAAAAAAACAGTCACCAGGGGATGTAGAATACACCAATGCATCTTTGTAAAGAGGGTAGAGCCTCCAACAAGTTTCCTGGATATGACATTATACAATATGATATTGAGGCTCTGAACCTGGAACTTTCAAGAATGCGGAATATGTCTTCATTACTATTACTTCAAGGTCCACTTTCAACTGGAGTGATTGTACTATATATGATACCATTGCTGGGTCAAATAGAACTGTTTGACCAAGAACTGTTTTACTATTTGACTGAGGTCTCCAGATTCCCAAAAGCTTCAGCATTACTGGGGCCTCACCATCAGATTGTTTAATGTCATATCCAGGACACTCTTTTGCTGGTGACTTATCCTTCTGCTGAGAAGCAGACGGTGTATTCTGCAGCCCCAGCCAACTGGGCAAACTCTTATTAGATTTAAAAACAAATGGGTACATATAAGTGGAGCTCGTTGATAACGATAATCGACATAGGAAATGCATATGGCAGTCAGAGTTCAAACTTGATGAGGATGTTTGAATTTCACTTAAACTAAATCCCTTTAGTAGTGGTATGAATCCAATTGTTCTCCCTCAAGCTATGAGTAAATCGTAGGGCAGGCTAAGCTGTTAAATCATGGTATGTTAAATGGTGTTAGAGAAGGTAAACACTGATTTCAAATATGTTAAACTTCGCTTAAAAATGTCCTTGTCGTGCAAAGAGACTTGTACATACATACATGCATACAAACTCTACTCCACTGTGTCATTAGGCTAAGTATTCGCCCCCTGCTAGTCCAGGAGAGGGGTAAAGTAACCTCTTGCAAATCCCGAAAAGGAGGTGTATTGTGTACAACAGTAAATTGTGAGGGTCCATTTATGGAGTTTTGGGGATCCTATAATCACCCATTCTTAGTCATTATTCACTGGTCAACTCTGGCCTTGAGTAATAAAACTAATTGTGGTCCATTTTATTAATTAAATATCAGACATTTAAAGAAATGTTAATATTTCTCTGGGAGTTCCCTTGTGATAATAGGATTTTAAAGTTTCCATCTTTTCGCCATACCTATCAATACATTATTGTTATCTTTTCCAGGTGGTCTCCGTATTACCAGTACTGTTTTTCTTATTAAGATACTCCCATAGATATATTAAAAAAAATCAACCCAACTTTCTGGAATTCCGAAAATGTGCTGTGGTGGATAATGAACATATGGAGATTGTTGTAAATTATAACATAAATGAATTCCAGTAAGGACACCCATATTCTTAAAAGTCTATGTATGTAAGAGGGATTGGATAAGGGAGTGAAATGGGTGGGTATTGTCAAAATTATGATAATTATTACTCTTTTCACTGGTTTTCACATTAGCATTGGTGGATGGTTTTTCATTGGAGTTGGAGAGACAACAAGTCTCTCTAAGTCCCTAGGACTCTTCACAGTATTCTGCCCGATCTTAATAAAGCTATAGTTTGGATGGTCTTCACCCACCCTCTTATTTTCAAGTCCTCTCGTACCTGTACCCATCCGATGATGACTGTACTAAGTGTACCGATTACAATCGGTATCACCGTCACTTTCATGATCCATAGTTTTTCTCTTCTCAAGCAAGGTCCAGGTACATAACTTTCTTTCTTCTTTCTTTCAGTTTTATCCTGTGGTCAGCTGGAACGGCAAAATCCAGTATTCGGCATTTTTTTTACTATGACTAGTTCTGATCGTCTTGCTGAGATAAGGATGATCCGTTCGTATCCTAAAATCACAGATATGGATTCCATTTGTATCGAAAAATCAAGGGCGGATTCTGGTTTGTGCGTATACCATTTATTTTTATGTTCAAATGTCAAGTATTTGACCAATAAATAGGTGTCAAATGTCAACTATTTGACCAATAAATAGGTGCCCGTGGTGTAATCGTTATCGTCGTTGGAAATGGACACGGCGACACGAGTTCAAAACCTGGACGAGACTGATTGCATTTCACATAGCACTAATACCCTTGGGAAAGGTATGAATCCAATTATTCTCCCTCCAGCTATGGGTAAATAGTAGGGCAGACTGGGTTCTTCAGCCTTGGCGTGGCAACTAGTCTAGGAGAAGGAAAACTCTGAATTCAAACCTGTTAAACTCCGCTTAAAAAAATGACCATGTGCCATATCCTGCCCGAGCGGAGGGGTTGAGTACATAGGACCAATAAATAGGACCCTATCAAGTCATACCACTCCAGTCCTACTTTGATCAAGGAGCATTGGCAATGAAGGGGTACTCCACATTCCCCAAAGTTCGAGTATTACTGGAGTCTCATTATGAGATTGTTTCATGTCATAAACTGGAAACTCGTTGGGGGTTCTTATCCGTTTGTACAAATACAATCAGCGTATTCTACAGTCCTAGCCAACTGGGATATATCTAATCGGGTAGATGATTTCAAGACTGAAAGGATTACAACCTTACCAAAATTAAATCTTCACAGGCAGATTATTTTGTGTTTGTCGAGTCAATTTCTAAAGAAAATAAGCATTCGAGCACGCATATTTTCAAGCAGAATATAATACCAATGGTTCATGGAACATTCATGAAATTTTGTCGAGTCGAGCAAACTGGAAGTGAATTAGATATGTTACTCATGTAAAATCACTGTGTAAAATTATTACATATATCTAAATCGATAACATATGTCAAATTTAATGTATATCCTATCACCTCTCTCTCTCTTCTCTCTCTCTCTCTCTCTCTCTCTCTCTTTATATATATATATATATATATCTTATGATAACAATGTTGGTTGTCACTAAATAACTTTGTGGGCTTATCTCGAACCAAGTGCAATATAATACGGAGAGTGCTCAGTATCTAGGATTGAGCTATTATACAATAATAATTATTAATATATATATATATATATATATATATATATATATATATGTATGTATATTTTGGCAGCATTTCTTCATTAATGCAAATTTCATTAAACATAATAGACATTTTATGTCTACACATTTTCTTCTGGATCCGTTCGAATTCCCGTATTACTTTTATCGTAATCGGGGGGAATTGATATATGTATTGTCCATAGTTGTATGTATCCCTAGTACTTTCTGCCCGACTTTGGACAATCATCAGGGGAGGATCTATTACAAAAGTGATGTAACTTTTGTTTTAGCATATTACTACTGTGTAAGGGCGTCTTTACCGTTGAAGATTATGGCATTTGCTTTTAAATGGCTTTCTATTAATAGTGTCAGTAGCTAAAGACATTTAAGTACATTAGCACTGGTTTGAAAATTAATTCTATTACGTGTTGGTTGCATGTTTCTAATATGTAGTGCTTCGAGAATCTGAAGTTTTTGTTTATTATTTTGATGTTCTAATATTGTTGTATTGTCGGTGAGAATATTCCGTAGTTGTGTTGTTGGGCAAGAATGTTTTTTTAAATGCTGAGCTATATATATATATATATATATATTTATTCAATTCATGGAATGTAGACTGCGACCCCTGGGTTTCATGGATTTTTTTGCAAAACAATAATCATCAAGCAGTTAAGAAAATGAAATGAATCGAAAATCGATAAAATACAGTCAAAAAACCGTTTGGATTTTGTATGATTCTTTAAGTGTGGTTTCAAGTGTGTGAGTGTGTGTGGATGTGTGCGTATATTTGAGTGGGTTATAGATGCGTATTAATGTGTTCATGCATGGGTTTAAGTAAAGTTACTCTCTCTCTCTCTCTCTCTCTCACACACACACATATATATATATAGATATATAAGAATGTGCCGATAATGACCCCTGTGATTGCAACTCCAATCTCTAACCAACAAACACGTGTGTCGAAACGGTATGTGCTACTGGAGTTCAAGTGACTAGAAACAATGGGTCACTCAGAGGTCTGACGTTTATGAGTATTGGGACATCAGGGGACGGTCCGCCAGGCTTTAACTCTCCTTGAGGGGTAAGTTTATCGCCTGGTGCCTGAGGCTCCCCATTTAATGGGAATGCCAACGGGGCCCGACGCATTTTTTGAACCGCCGAGCGCGTCTGGGCTACTGCCCTGCGCCCGGACCCACCTTTAAAAAAGCCTTGTGTCATACTCGTCCAGTTGGTGGGACTATCGACAAATACCGATGAGTACTGAGACACGTGAGTCTGCATAATAGATGTGATATGTATCATTGCAAGTGAGAATTGTTTTAGATTCCAGACTCTGGATTCGGCATTGTACGAAAGGGAAGAGATATTTTTGTATCGGCCAAAATTACCCACCTCACGGAACATCACAAAAGTATCGGCGAAGAGTAGTTGCGATCATTACATATATACATTTATATTTACATATATGATCCATGGATTGGAAACTATTTGGTGACTTTGTTTTTTAGGGGTGGATTGGACACGACCATATCGAACATGATTGTTTTTTTTTTAAATGAAATATCAACTTTTGTAGGTTATCTAATGCCAAAACTATCCTTCGAGAAGAACAGTAGTGGTACTATTTAACCCATCCCAAGGGTTTTTGTCCGAAAGTAAACGCTATAGCGCGACTGGAGTTCGAACTCGCGTACTACGATTCCGCTGCCCATCGCGTTAACCATTACACCACGAGGACACCTCCTTATCGAATATGAATAATTTTAAACATGGTTATTAGAAGAGACCTTAGATGATACTACTATTTTACTGCTTTTTAGGGGATACCGTGGAGATTTGTTTTTTGTGCCGGGTTGCATTTGGCGTATTTCTATTCGCTTTTTAGTAAATGAAATGAATGTATATATGATTTCTAACATAGGTTTAAATATAATAGAAGTATAGATATTTGCCCAGTGATTACCGCCTCGCCCACAACTTACCGCCTAGTCAGATTTGATATGATGTCATTTTAAGTGTGGAATGCAAGCAAAATAAATAGTTACGAATTGTCGATAGCAATGGCCTTTGAAAATAAAGTCTTATCAGGTTGTTTCTATAATAATCTTTTATGTGAGATCAGTAAATCAACATTTACGATACTTTTATGCGTCTGACTAGTTTTAAGGGCCATTTAACTTTTGTAAAGCTTTTCAAAGACTGAATGAAATGTTGTAATTTACGAAGCTCTTTGCTTCGATGTGGCACAAGGCCGAATGAATGGGGCACCCAATGAGACACGAACTCACTCGTGGAGGTTTGCTAGTCTAGCTTGCTAACCATTACACCACCAGAGGTGCCAATAGTCATTTACGGAGCTCTTTGCTTCGATGTGGCTCAAGGCCGAATGAATGGGGCAGCCATTTAGACACGAACTCACTCGTGTAGGTTTGCTAGTTTAGCTTGCTAACCATTACACCACCAGAAGTGTCTGAATGAATTGTTGTTGTAATTTACGAATCTCTTTGCTTCGATGTGGCACAAGGCCGAATGAATGGGGCACCCAATGAGACACGAACTCAATCGTGGAGGTTTGCTAGTCTAGCTTGCTAACCATTACACCACCAGAGGTGTCTGAATAAATTGTTGTTGTAATTTACGAAGCTCTTTGCTTCGATGTGGCACAAGGCCGAATGAATGGGGCACCCAATGAGACTCGAACTCACTCGTGGAGGTTTGCTAGTCTAGCTTGTTAACCATTACACCACCAGAGGTGTCTGAATGAATTGTTGTTGTAATTTACGAAGCTCTTTGCTTCGATGTGGCACAAGGCCGAATGACTGAGCACCCAATGAGCCACGAACTCACTCGTCGAGGTTTGCTAGTCTAGCTTGCTAACCATTACACCACCAGAGGTGCCAATAGTCATTTACGAAGCTCTTTGCTTCGATGTGGCACAAGGCTGAATGAATGGGGCAGCCATTTAGAATCGAACTTACTCGTGTATGTTTACTGGTCTAGCTTGCTAACCATTACACTACCAGAGGTGCCAATAGTAATTTACGAAGCTCTTTGCTTCGATGTGGTACAAGGCTGAATGAATGGGGCACCCAATGAGACACGAACTCACTTGTGGAGGATTGCTAGTCTAGCTTGCTAACCATTACACCACCAGAGGTGCCAATAGTAATTTACGAAGATCTTTGCTTCGACGTGGCTCAAGGCCGAAAGAATGGGGCAGCCATTTAGACACGAAATCACTCGTGTAGGTTTGCTGGTCTAGCTTGTTAACCATTACACTACCAGAGGTGCCAATACTAATTTACGAAGCTCTTTGCTTCGATGTGGCACAAGGCCGAATGAATGGGGCACCCAATGAGACACGAAGTCAATCGTGGTGGTTTGCTAGTCTAGCTTGCCAACCATTACACTACCAGAGGTGCCAATAGTCATTTACGAAGCTCTTTGCTTCGATGTGGCACAAGGCCGAATGAATGGGGCAGCCATTTAGACTCGAACTCACTCGTGTAGGTTTGCTGGTCTAGCTTGCTAACCATTACACTACCAGAGGTGCCAATACTAATTTACAAAGCTCTTTGCTTCGATGTGGCTCAAGGCCGAATGAATGGGGCACCCAATGAGACACGAACTCACTCGTGTAGGTTTGCTGGTCTAGCTTGCAAACCATTACACCACCAGAGGTGTCAATAGTCATTTACGAAGCTCTTTGCTTCGATGTGGCACAAGGCCGAATGAATGGGGCACCCAATGAGACACGAACTCACTCGTGGAGGTTTGCTAGTCTAGCTTGCTAACCATTACACCACCAGAGGTGCCAATTGTAATTTACGAAGCTCTTTGCTTCGATGTGGCACAAGGACGAATGAATGGGGCACCCAATGAGACACGAAGTCAATCGTGTTGGTTTGTTAGTCTAGCTTGCTAACCATTACACCACCAGAGGTGTCAATAGTCATTTACGAAGCTCTTTGCTTCGATGTGGCACAAGGCTGAATGAATGGGGCACCAAATGAGACTCGAACTCACTCGTGTATGTTTGCTAGTCTAGCTTGCTAACCATTACACCACCAGTGTTGCCCTAATGAAAATATTGTATTTTACGAAGCTCTTTGCTTCGATGTGGCACAAAGCCGAATGAATTGATCACCCACTTAGACTCGAACTCCCTGTAGGTTTGCTAGTCTAGCTTGCTAACCATTACACCACCAGAGGTGCCCTAATGAAATGTTGTAATTTACGAAGCTCTTTGCTTCGATGTGGCACAAAGCTGAATGAATGGGGCACCCAATGAGACTCGAACTCACTCGTGTAGTTTTGCAAGTCTAGCTTGTTAACCATTATATTACCAGAGGTGCCCTACTGAAATATTGTGTCAACGAGGCAAAGTATTGGCTTGCTATCCCCTGCAGAGGGTTTAATCTCCCTCGCTAAAAGATGTGCCTTTGACATGACTCCAAACTGCATCCGATAGTAAGACTACATTTCAGAAGAGCTGGGAAGTGTGTTTTAGCTATTCACTACCAATTGTACCCTAACACGGAATGGTACGACCTTTTAGGATACCGACGCCGACGACGCCGATGATATAGCGATACAGGCAAATACGCCCAACCAAGCCGAAACACTACAGCATACTCTGGAACGAACCGCCACAGGCATTGGCCTCCATGTCAATGCACACAAAATATGTGCTTTAATCTAGCAGGTGACATCTTCACACAAGAGGAAACCTCCCTGAAACTGGTAGACAATTTCACCTACCTAGGAAGCAGTGTCTCATCAGCCGAAAAAGACATCGACACGCGGCGAACGAAGGCATGGACAGCTATCGATAAGCTATCGATCATAAGGAAATCAGACCTGACCGATGAAAGGAAACACCGTTTCTTCCAGGCAGCGGTCGTATCGATACTGCTGTATGGATGCACTACTTGGACGCTTACAAAACGCCTGGAGAAGAAGCTAGACGGCAATTTCACAAGAATGTTGCGAGCAATATTGAACAAGTCCGAGCGGCAACACCCAACAAAACATCAACTATACGGCCACTTGCCTCCCATCACGTAAACTATCCAAGTTAGACGAACCAGACAAGCAGGACACTGCTGGAGAAGCAGAGACGGGCTCATAAGTGATGTACTCCTATGGGCTCCCACATATGGCCGAGAAAAAGCAGGACGACATACAGCAGCTATGTGAGGATACGGGATGTAGCTCTGAAGACCTGCCGGAGGCAATGAACGATAGGGAGAAGTGGAGAGAGAGGGTCAGGGATATCCGTGCAAGTCGCACGCCATGATGATGATGATGAGTCAACCAGATAGGTTTAATAATGATGCGTATTCAATTGGATCATATATATATATATATATATATATATAAAACCTTTAGGAAACGTAAGTTTAATTGACTGACATTGGTCGAGGGTGAATCGAAGGCTCCCTTTTCAATAACTGCTACTCCTTTCCCTTAATTACTGCGTTTACTTATGACCCGCACCTTATAATCCTGAATTCTAAGTCAAAAGGTATCAAGTACCATTGTTAAATCTTTGGTATAACTCGACCTGTGATTGAACCTCGGTCTCCAGGACATTGGCGAATACTCTAACCATTACAAGCAAAGATAGCGACTGTAGTCGGGGGCGACCAGAAGGCACCCTTTTCAATAGCTACTACACCGAGGTGTACGGAAGGGCGCTACTGTTTTCCCTGGATTGTTCCACTTTACCCTTGATACGTAACTTATATTGCTGGGTGTTAAGCAAGGAGGTATCAAGTACCACTTTTAAAGTCTTTGGCATGACGTGACCTGGGATAGAACCCAGGTCTCCCGGACTATTGGCAAACAAGAAACAACAACAAAAAAGTAAATAAAGACACAATGAACGTGATTCTCTAACTATTAGGTATGAAATAAATCTACAAGGGTTAATATACAATTAAAATACCTCACTCATTAAATCAATCAATCGATTAATCAAATAAACATAGCGATTCTTATGTGACAGGCTTGCTCATCAGATTGGTTCCTCCGGGGATACTTTTTTTTTCAATTTTGAGCTTTTAAATATTAACATCTGGTTTAATTGATTACGCAATTCCGGGAAATGTAACGTTTACCAACGCAAATACCGCATTGACGTTTATAAACGTTCGCTAGCAAGAATAAACTTATTTTGTAGGCATAAAACCAGTAGGTTTTTGAAAGCGATTCTGTTAATTTACAGTTTTTCAAATGTTTGCATTTTTTTACTGGAGTTCCTTTAAAACATGATATTGAAGTATTTGTGTTGCATAGTCACAACCAACTATAATACATATACACATATACATGCGGAAACATAGCCAACACAATAATGAACGAAACACAGTTATTTGTCGCTGCCTCTCACCAGACACGACTTGACACAAGGTCAAAAGGCCGAAGGCCGATTAAAGTGGGGATAAAGGGGAGTGGGAGGTCGGGAACGACCCGAGACTCGAACCCTGCTGGTCTATGCTGCTCATCGGCTCAACATAGTTCTTTAGAAAAATACACCTCTCACTTTATTCGAAAGGGTTGCGGAAGGGTTATGTGTGAGAGGTGAGTTGGAGACTGAACAAAACTGCAACGTATTGACCCGCAGTTTCTTTGTCCTTAGCAGCATTTCTTTCTCGTTCTTCCGGGCTGCTCAACCGGGGACCCTCAGGTCCCAGCTCTCTGCTGGGTCTGTTTCTCACTGCCTCGAACTGCAACAACTGACTCCAGACTCCAGACTAACTGAACTTCATGTCGCACGGGGTTATATCATTGTTTTACACCCACCTGCTTCCTGTGGGCGTAACATTTGCACCGAATTCAACCCGTCCACAGTCAAGGTTATCCCCTGATACTTCGACCGGATTCACCTGTTGCTTGATCGACGGCTGGGTCGGAGGTCAATATGTTACATTTGCCTCTTAACAACTTTCTTGAATCTTACGCAAGTTTTCTCCATAACATTGGTTCTGTTCATCTAATACAGGTACTCCAATATAAATATGATTTTTTAATCACCTATGGCAGATTCCAAGTATTTGCTTACAGAGATAGGGAACATGTGTTGTCTTTTTTTTGTATAGATTATAAAGGTACTCCCCCGTCTCAGAGTCTTGCCTTATCTGTTGTCATAATCATGTCGATTGGTAGGCATCGACTATTTGTGAATGAAAGATTATTTTTCCAGATTACCTCGTCTTATCATTTAAACGGTAACCTCTTTAATCACCTAGTATTTCCATGAAAAATTAGCAGATAAAGGGAGCACTATAAATTTGGATTTTTTGAAGACTTATTTTTGTAGTTTAAGAACGTCTTTTTGTTCTTGTCAAAGAGTTATTTGTTCCTTTGAGGTAAGAAATTGAAAATTAAAAAGGAAGATGCCAACGGTGTTGAATCGTATCTTTTTTTTTTTAATTTTGAATGATACAAATATTCTCGAAATAAATAAGTTGCAATTAAGAACGAAGAAACGATACGTGAAAGAGAAAAACTGAAGAGAAAAAGAAATAATGATCTTCTATTTGATACATCTAAATAAAAAAAAAAATAGTTTTATGATTTAATGTTTTAATGTACATACTGATTTTACAAAAACGCTTCGATATTTCCTGGATAAAAACAGCATACTACTTTTTTCTTTTCTTTTTTTTTTTTGTTAATAAATAATTAAGTTTTTTAACCTTCTTAATAAGTTTTTTTTTAAACCTTTTTACTTAGTAAGATTGCTCGCAGCATTCTTGAACAAGTTCTGGCGGCAACATCCCCAAAAACACCAACTTTACGGCCACCTGCCTCCTATCATGAAAACTATCCAAGTTAGACGAGCCAGACATGCAGGACACTGCTGGAAAAGCAGGGACGAGGTCATAAGTAATGTACTCCTATGGGCTCCCACATATGGCAGGGCAAAAACAGGACGACCAGCACGAACGTACATACAGCAGCTATGTGAGGATACGGGATGTAGCCCTGAAGACCTGCCAGAGGCGATGAACGATAGGGAGAAGTGGCGAGAGAGGGTCTGGGGTATCCGTGCTAGTGACACGACATGATGATGATGATGATGACGACTAAGTAAGAAGGTTAAAAACGTTTTTTTTTCTAAAAAAAAGCCGTTATAAATGAATATTTTCTACATATTTTAAAACATAACATTTCTCACAGCACCCATTTAAAGGTTTGGTTTGGTTTGGAGGGTTTTATGGCATATCAACCTTTGTAGGTTATTTAACGCTAAATCCATTTTTATGCAAATAATCAGTTCTGTTTAAAACAATTCAGTTTAGCACGAGTACACAGTTTAATTGGCAAAAACATTTCTATGAGTGTCAAAAACAGTTCTATTTCAAATAATTTAGTTTAGCATAAGCACGTAGTTTAAATATAAATACAGTTTAATTGCCAAAAACATTTCTATTTAAAGCTATTCAGTTTAGTTAAGCAAGTCTACTTCAGCTAATTCAGTTTACATGTCAAAACAGTTCTATGTTAAACAATTTAGTTTAGTGTAAATACAGTTTCAATGTCAAAAACAGTTCTATTTGAAATAATTCAGTTTAGCACAGGCACGCCCTTCAAATATAAGCACAGTTCAATTGTTAAAAAACATTTATATTTCAAGATATTCAGTTTAGTAAAAGTATGCCGTTAGTTCTATTTAACCCATAGATAGGGCCCTATCAGGTGCTATCACGCCATGCCAGAGTAGAAATGGGAGCAATGGCAATGAAGGGGTACTCCTTATTCCCCAAGGCCCCAGCATTACTGGGACCTCACCATCAGACTGTTTAGTGTCATATCCAAGACACTCGTTCTGGGGTCATACCCCTCTGCAGAGGTGCAGTCGGTGTATTCTACAGACGCAGCCGACTGAGCAAACCCATTTAAAGTGAATCTAATATTTTACTTTTCAATTATTTTAAATTACTTACACGAGTAATGAAAGAAAAACTTAGTTGAAATAAACCCAGGCATCTTATGAAAATTTAAATAACACACTCTCAACCGGTTTTAAAAGCAAAAGGAGGAATTATAGAAAGCTAACAAAAGCATGGGCAGCTATCGATAGGCTCTCGATCATATGGGAATTAGACCTGACCGATAAAATGAAACGCAGTTTCTTCCAGGCAGCAATCGTCTCGATACTTGCTATATGGATGCACTACTTGGACGCTAACTAAACGGATGGAGAAAAAAATAGACGGCAATTACACAAGAATGTTGCGAGCAATATTGAACAAGTCCTGGCGGCAACACTCCACAAGGCACAAACTATACGGCTACCTGCCTCCCATCACGAAAATTATACAGGTTAGACGAACCAGACACGCAGGACACTGCTGGAGAAGCAAGGACGAGCTCATCAGTGATGTACTCCTATGGACTCCTGCATATGGCCAAGCAAAAGCAGGACGACCAGCTCGAACATACATACAGCAGCTGTGAGGGGATATGGGATGTAGCCCTGAAGACCTGCCAGAAGGGATGAATGATAGGGAGAAGTGGTGGGAGTGGGTTAGGGATATCCGTGATAGCGGCACGACATGATGATGATGATGATTTCAAATAGAAAATAGCATTTCTAATTAGAAAAATTATTTTATTTTCATGATATCAAAATTAGATAGAAACTAAGTAAAAAGGTTAAAAACTTGTTTTTTTTTTTAAAAAAGTCGTTATAAATGTATATATGTTATAAATGTATATATATATGTTTAAAAACATGCCATTCCTCAAACACTTATTTAAAGTAAAATCTTATACACCCCCACCATTTAAAGAAAAATTTTACGCAGGCCTCATTAGTGTCTCTCTATGTTCGCCAGTAATTAACGAGAATTTGCATGTTGGGGTTGTGAGAAACTGCACGATTAGGTGGCTTGGCGGGAGGAAAGATATTTTTATTGAATTATTCTCTCTCAAATAATTTAATAAGTACATACCCAATATCCTACAACCGAATCGGCTAAAGTTGTTGAATAAAGCGACTACTTGTCTGCAGAGGTGTAAGAAACCCCCGCCAAGAATCATGGATATGTGACGATGAGGCTCCAGTAATGCTGGAGCTTTGGGGAATGCCGAGTTCGATTTCATTGCCATCGCTCCCAGGTCCGTTCAGTACCAGCGTGGTAGAACTGATAGGGTCCTATCTATGGGTCAAATAGAACTTTTTGGCATTTAAACTGAGTGTAAACAAAGGACTTGCTAAATTAGATTTTTAGAAATAGAACGGTTTAATCATCTAACTGTGATCCTATTTACCAACCCCTCCGCTCGGGCAGGATGACACAAGGTCAATTTTTTAAGCGGTGTTTAATAGGTTTGAATTCAGAGTTTTCCTTCTCCTAGACTAGTTGCCTCACCAAGGCTGAAGAACCTAGTCTGTCCTACTACTTACCCGTAGCTGGAGGGAGAATAATTGGTTTCATACCTTTCCCAAGGGGATTTGTGCGATGTGAAATCAGTCTCATCCAGGATTTGAACTCGTGTCGCCGTGTCCATTTCCTTCGACGATAACCATTACATCACGGGCACCTCCTACTACGGCTCGGGCAGGATGACACAAGGTCAATTTTTAAAGCGGACTTTAACTGGTTTGAATTCAGAGTTTTCCTTCTCCTAGACAAGTTACCTCACCAAGGCTGAAGAAATCAGTCTGTCCTACTATTTACCAATAGCTGGAGGGAGAATGATTGGATTCATATCTTTTCCAAGTGCTATTAGTGCTATAGTGAAATGCAATCAGTCTCGTCCAGGATTTGAACTCATGTCGCTGTGTCCATTTGCTACGACGATAACGATTACACCACGGGCACATCCATCATTTAACTGCATATAAACAAATGATTAATGTAGAATAGATTTGGTTGGTTGGTTGGTTGATTTTATGGCATATCAACATTTGTATGTTATTTAACGCCAAATCCATTTTTAAGTAGTCAGTTCTATTACTGGAACCTTGCCATCATCTTGTTTAGTGTCATATCCAGGACACTCATTGTGGTTATCATATTTACCAAACCCCTCCACTCGGGCAGGATATGACACAAGGTTAATTTCTAAGCGGAATTTAACAGGTTTGAATTCAGAGTTTTCCTTCTCCTAGACTAGTTGCCTTACCAAGACTGAAGAACCTAGTCTGCCCTACTATTTACCCATAGCTGGAGGGAGAATAATTGGATTCATACCTTTCCCAAGGGTATCAGTGCTATGTGAAATGCAATCAGTCACGTCTGGGATTTGAACTCGTGTCACCGTATCCATTTGCTACGACGATAACCATTACACCACGGGCACCTCCCATTGTGGTTATGGTCTTACCCGTTTGCAGGGTGTAGTCGGTATATTCTACAGCCCAGGCGACTGGGCAATACACAGAGTTAAGTTTTTTTTTCAGATAATTCTGTTTAGCATAAGTACACAGTTTTGATGTCAAAACATTTCTATTTTAAACAATTCAGTTTAGCATAAACCCGCAGTTTAAATGCAAAAATCAGTAAGCTCAAACCCTGGTGTAGTTCTATTTAATCCATAGATAGGACACTTATCAGGGGCTACCACTTAGGGCCTAGTGTCGCCAAGGACTGAAAGCAAAAGAAATAAACCCGTTCGTATCAGAAACGACTGAGTCGGCCTGTATTATTATTTTTTTTATATCATGACAAAGCGACAAATGGTTATAGCGTTAACCAATAGAATGGGAGACCGGGGTTCAATCCCAGCTCAGGTTATACAAAAAACTAAAAAAATTGTACTTGATGCCTCCTTTCTTATCAGTCAGCATTATTAGGTATGGATTTAGGGTAAGTGTAGTAGCTATTGAAAAAGGAGCTTTCGGGTCTCTCTCGAGTACAGTTGGCTAAGTAATTTGATTCATAGATAGTACCCTAAGAGGTACTAACACAGTGGGTCAGAGTAGACTTGGGAGTGATTGAAATCAATGTATCTTCCTCTGGGGATTTTTTACAGGGTACGAAAGGAAAATTAGGAATATTCTTGTATGATAATAAATGACTATAGAGTCATTTATCATTATACTGGAAAATTCCGCAAATAAGATTAAGTTTAATTTAAAAAAAAACGAAATAAGATAGACAAAAAACAATAAATTTACACAATACGGCTGCCATTTTCCCTCAATTACTAGATCAACACAACTTCGAAAAGATTTGCGTACCTTCGAAATAAATTTATAGGGGTGTCCTCGTGGTGTAAATAGGGGTGTCCTCGTGGTGTAATGGTTAAAGCGATGAACTGCGGAATCGTAGTACGCGAGTTCGTACTCCAGTCGCGCTATTATGTTCACTTTCGGGCAAATACCCTTGGGAAAGGTATGAACCCCCTTATTCTCCTTCCAGCTATGGGTAAATAGTAGGACGGACTAGGTTCTTCAGCCTTGTTGAGGCAACTAGTCTAGGAGAAGGAAAACTCTGAATTCAAACCTGTTAAACTCCGCTTAAAAATTGACCTTGTGTCATATTATGCCCGAGCGGAGGGGTTGGTAAATAGTACCTTCGAAATAAATTCTTCAGACATTTTATTGCATTCCTCTGTAAAATACATCTTGGCAGACAATATGGGACGAGGTTAAAATCACAAACTGATGCACCAGAAGAGGGTGACCTGTGAACTGCATGACAGTTATTTCCGCTCGACGATGATCAAACATGCCATTCCAAAGACAACGGAAGTTGCTTATTCCGTTGGCCAGTTATGGGAGGGAATTGCGTGGGCGAGGAGGCGTGTCCATATCTCTGCGTGAGAGTTTGATGGTAATATAAGGCCGACGATTTGAACGAAAGACAGTGAAATTCCTCTGTTCACGCAAGCTTGTCCTGTCGTTACCCCGTATGCGTTTTCTCGGCCATCGTCTAACTTACACCGAAGGGTCCAAGCCTCATAGACGAATGATTCTAATATCTCTCCTGATTGTTCCTACTTTACACAAGCGTCCGTCGAGAAAATAAATATATATTTTCATATATATTACGTATGGTCGTTTGTTTGGCCAGAGTGAAACGTAACACCTCTTCAATAGCAGTTTTAAGCGATGAATATTTTGATGGGAAACTGCATCTGTTTGGTTTTCTAAAACGCCCCATATAGCGTAAATAAGGGGTTTCTTTGTTTAATGGCATAGCAACCTTTGTAGATTATTTTAGGCCAAAGCCATCCTTCTAGAAGAACAGTAGTGGTACTATTTAACCCACAGTTGGGAGGATAAGGGCTTCAAACTTTCCGAAGGTGATTAGTCCCTTTTTTTAACCATTGCACCACGAGGACACCCTCATAAGAAGAGGTGTTAAGGTCTGGGCTTGATAGAGTCCATAAAGAAACTTCAGTTATTATGTGAAAGAATTGTTGACTTGGTTTCAGCGTAAAGGTAATCATAGATCCTTTGTCGTTTCTCTCCTTGCTCATTCATATTGGGCTGGTTTTTTTTAATGAAAAAGTGCAGGAATAATAGAGTTATCCTGAAAATTTTTAATTTAACGCGTTTATTTTTTCAAAAATTCGACTAATCAGACTAAAAAAAGAAATGTTTAAAAAATTGTTCCATATTTGGCTTTTGCATGCTGTCAACGTAGTCGAAGTCCCTGTGACTCTGAATTCTTTTTTGAGCAAAAGAGAAATAATCAAATGTTAAGAATATGGTAATTATTTTGCACTCTTAGAATTAAGAGACACGTTCTAGATATTCATTCGTTTTATTGGTACAGAATGTGTAAAATTGTGCATTTATTGTGAAGACAACAATAAAAAAAAAAACAGGACTCATTAATGTAATTTTTTAAATGTAAAAGTACCCTTTGATCTCAACTTTAAGCAAATAAATATAAAGATAAAAATTAGAAAAAGAAGAAAAAGAAAGCAAAGGAAAAGAATTCATCAACTGTATCAAGAACATGACACGATTATTAGAATCTTAAATTGATATAAACATGATAAAAAGAAGATATCAGATGAAAGAAGAGGCTTAAGAAAGAGGCGCGAAAAAAGCGAAGCCCTAATTAAGCAGCCAATTTAGAACGGTTTCATCAAATACACAATGTTTCTCTAAGAAGACTTTGAAGAGCCCGAAAGAAAATGACAGAAATCTTTCAGATGTAGAAGAAAGAGAGCTGTTAAACGAAAAACGAAACAAAACAAGAAAAAAAAAAGCAAGACAATATATATATATATATATATATATATATATATATATATAAAACTACAAAGAAAAACGAAAGTTTACAAAAGTTCCAAAACTACAGTAATTGACATAATTTCTTTAAAATTAATGTCTTATTTTAAGTTCCTCTTTATTTTCCTTTTGTATTATTTTCTTTTGTAATCTTCGAATACTGGGAGTTTAAAAAAAGTTGATATCATTTGAGATAATAGGAGAACGTCGCTTATGTGTACACTGTTTCTTCTCCAACACTGCCCAGCATGTTTTTACTCGTCATACAGAGAAGATTTACGATATAGGAGATAAGTGGGCATACAGCGGTTATTTTATAGGTTACAACTGTAACCAAGCATTTTATAGGTTACAACTATAGGTTTTTACAACTATAGGTTGTTTTTTTATTGTTTTTTACAACTATAGGTTTGTTTGTTTTTTACAACTATAGGTTTTTATAGGTTTTTTTAATAGGTTTTTACAACTATAGGTTGTTGTTTTTACAACTATAGGTTTTTATAGGTTTTTATAGGTTACAACTGTAACCAAGCATTTTATAGGTTACAACTATAGGTTTTTATAGGTTTTTACAACTATAGGTTTTTTTATAGGTTTTTTACAACTATAGGTTTTTTTTTACAACTATAGGTTTTTATAGTTTTCTTTATAGGTTTTTACAACTATAGGGTGTTGTTTTTTACAACTATAGGTTTTTATAGGTTTCTATAGGTTACAACTGTAACCAAGCATTTTATAGGTTACAACTATAGGTTTTTATAGGTTTTTACAACTATAGGTTTTTTTATAGGTTTTTACAACAAAAAGTTTTTTTTTACAACTATAGGTTTTATAGGTTTTTATAGGGTTTTTTTTATAGGTTTTTACAACTATAGGTTTTTTTTTACAACTATCGGTTTTTATAGGTTTTTATAGGTTACAACTGTAACCAAGCATTTTATAGGTTACAACTGTAACCAAGCAGATAATTCCTTTGTCTGTTTTTGCGCGAAACCAGACAAAGGGTTTTTGGACCTGAAATCTCGTGGTATCCGGAAGTGGTAAGGGGACGCGAAAGAGAGTTGGTGGGAGAAAGGAGTTGGCAGCGGGTTGGTGTGGAACCACGGACAGAGGCAGTTGGCGGTTGGACGAGGGACACGGACAGGGGCAGTTGACACCGGACACCGGACACGATGAGACAGAAGCAGAGAAGATAGGGTCCAGTGAAAGAAGATCGAGTCAAGAAATGTCGGCATTCCAGTTGCTTTGTGGAATTTTCGCTAGTAATCCATGCTAGCGTTAGTCCATATATGCTATGGAAAAATTAATGTTGCATACTCTCCTTTTGCTCTGAGTTAACCCCAAGCATTGTTTGTGTTTGTTCGTTTGTTTTATTTTCTCCTGTCCCCCCGATCGTATTCTTGTAGTGGCAAGAAATGTACGTTACCCCACCTCGGCCACTAGTTGATCACCAGCCGGCCAAGAAGAAATGGTTAGAAGACTGATCTAATGTGTGTGGGGGCGAGGGCGGTAACGTTACACAACTACGAAGAACTCTTCAAAACAACTCGTAGTATCCTTCTCTAGTTCCCCTCTAAATTTATCTCAAAGTCTTTCGTTTGATGCTTGGTTGAGATTTGGTCGGGTTTTTATGGCATATCAATCATCGTCAGTTATTCAATGCGAAATCCTATTTATACATACTTATTAAACATATGATTTTGTTGAAAACAGTTTCAAACGCGCCTGAGCTCATTTTTTGTACACACTTAGATGGTTTCAGACCTGACCGATAAAATGAAACGCAGTTTCTTCGAGGAAGCGGTCGTATCGATACTGCTATATGGATGCACTACTTGAACGCTAATTAAACAGATGGAGAAGAAGCTAGACGGCAATTACACAAAAGTTTTGCGAGCAATATTGGACAAGTCCTGGCGGCAACACCCCTCAAGGCACCAACTATACGGCCACCTGCCTCCTATCATGAAAACTATCCAAGTTGGACGAACCAGACATGCAGGACACTGCTGGAGAAGAAAGGACGAGCTCATAAGAGATGTACTCCGATGGACCCCCGCATATCGCCAAGCAAAAGCAGGACGACCAGCTCGAACATACATACTGCAGCTATGTGAGGATACGGTATGTAGCCCTGAAGACCTGCCAGAGGCGATGAACGATAGGGAGAAGTGGCGAGAGAGTGTCAGGGATATCCGTGATAGCGGCACGACATGATGATGATGATGATGAAATGGTTTCAAAATTGCTTTAAATAGGAATGATTCTATTTTTTGTTAATCATTTGTTGGTACATAGTTAAATGGTTTAAAGTATTGTTATTTAGTCATCTACAGCGACACAACGATAAAGACGCAGGAAGGAAAACGCATGATAAAGACGCAGGAAGGAAAACGCATGATAAAGACACAGAAAGGACTTCTTTAGAAAAATATTCACCTCTCACTTTATTGCAAGGGTTTCGAAAGGGTTGTTGAAGGGTTGTATGTGCGAGGATGCTGGAGACCGAACATAAACTTCATATTTTGACCCCACTGTTATGACCCTCACGTTGTGTCTTTCTTGTTCTCCTGATTCTGGGGTCTACTCCATCGGGGCTTTCCGAGGGCCCCTTCTGTCTGATGTGGCCTTCCCTACCACATCTCGTCTCTAACCCTCTGGGAGTCTGCTGGCAACTGCATCGGGGGTTTCCGTGAGCCCCCTCGGTCGGGTGTGGCCTTCCCTACCACATCTGGTCTTTAGCTCTCTGGAAGTCTGCTGGCAACTGCATCGGGGGTTTCCGAGAGCCCCCTCGGTCGGGTGTGGCCTTCCCTACCACATCTGGTCTTTAGCTCTCTGGGAGACTGCTGGCAACTGCTCTGGGACCCAAACTCAACTGAGTTAAATAATAACTCAACGCCCACACGATCGCCTACTGGATCTTTGAAATCGAATGTTTAATCGTCATCAAGCGGAAATAACTGTCATGCAGTTCAGAGGTTACTCTCTTCCGGTGCATGACTCTAATGGCACAATGGGACCTTCACCTTGTCCCATATCATAAGCCTTAATCCACTCACGCGATCTCTTTCGATTACTGGCCGTTGGAATGTGTCACTTACTTCCGGTGTATTACCTTGGAATAGTATTTTTGGGCCGGGTCGAAGGTCAAAATATAACAGTATTGCTATGAAAGAGTAACAATATCACATCACTTATTTGTTTGGGTTGGCTAATTCATTATGCTTTAGTTTGGTTTGGTTTGATTTTATGGCATATCAACCACTATAGGTTATTTAATGCCAAATCCTTTTTATACATTATGTATTAGATATATTTGATTTGGTTTGCTTTAGTTTTATGGCATATCAACCATTGTAGGTTATTTAATGCCAAATCCTCTTTATACATATATATTAAATATATATATATATGATTTGGTTTGGTTGGCTTATATAGTATATCAACCATTTAGGATATTTAATGCCAAATCCTCTTTATACATATATATTAAATATATATGATTTGGTTTGGTTGGATTTTATGGTATATCAGCCATTTAGGTTATTGAATGCCAAATCCTCTTTATACATATATATATTAAATATATATATGATTTGGTTAGGTTGGATTTTATGTTATATCAATCATTGTAGGTTATTTAATGCCAAATCCTCTATATACATATAAATCAAGTATATGTGATTTGTTGTCTAAATTTCCTTGACGAAGCTTGTTGATTTTTATCATTAAGGGCTTTTGGACTATTGTTATCATCTTTATTGCTATTTCCACAACGTTTCGGCCGATATGTCCGCCGGGTTCTTCAAGTGTTTGTTGAACTCGGGAACCTTCACGGAACTTTGAACTACGTCTTTTATTGAATCCACGGGAGTTGCCTGTTCTGATTCCGTTAGCCACAACCGGGTACAAGTTTTAAGTATTCCTTTTATGGTATATCAACCATAGTAGGATATTTAATGCCAAATCCTCTTTATACATATATATTAAATATATCAGATTTGGTTTGGTTTGGTTTTATGGTATATCACCCATTGTAGGTTATTTAATGCCAAATCCTCTTTATACATATGTATTAAATATAAAGGATTTGGTTTGTATGAGTTTTATGTCATATCAAGCATTGTTTTTCATATAATACCAAATTCTTTCAAGATATATATATTAAATAATTGATTAATATTTCAAATATAGTCTGAGTTCACTTTTCTTACACAATAAATGGTTTCACTTATTTCAATATAATACGAATACACATTTGATTATAAAACAGTTCTATTTCTAACAATTCAAAATAGCATAAGTGCACAGTTTCTTGTTTATATACAGTAAGTCGTTTGTTTAAATACAGTTTTTGTTTACACACAGTTAAATGTAAAAGCAGTTCCATTTCAAACAGTTCATTTTAGTATAAGTACTGTTTAAATGTCAAAAGTTCTATTTCAAACAATTCTGTTTAACATACCAACAAAGTTAAATGCTTCCAAATATTGCTATGTATCATTAACAATTTAATTATACATCAGTCATTTATTTACATACATTTAAATGAGAGAACTGTAATATCTCAAAAAACTCAGTTTAACAGTTTAAATGTTAAATATTTCTATGTCTATTTGACCCATAGATAAGACCCTCTCATGTGCTCCCAGTACGGGGCTGAGTGGACCTGGGAATGATGGCAATGAAGGGTATTCCGTATCCCGAAAAGCTTCAGTATTACTTTACCTTCACCATTAGTAAGTTTATTATCATATACGGGATACTCGTTGGGAGAGTCTTACAAAGATGCAATAAGTGTATTCTGCAGCCCCACCTGACTGGGCCAAGTACATAATTTAGACAGATTAGAAATAGAACAAGTTACAATGTATTTATTGACAAGACTTTATCTACAATGACAAAGAAATCAGTATCATTATGAGGTGTATTAACCATTGTTTTTGTGTTTTTGAAAGACATCATTATTGCGGTAATATTTTATTTAGGAAAACCATATGCTTGAAGTATTCGCTGTGCGCATGAAATCAAATACTTGGGTAAAATTTTGAGGCACAAGTGTTGCACGAACGCCTTCGACGAATTGACAGAATCAGCGAAGTTTCGGAGGATTCTTTCAAAAACCTTTTGGTCGGAAACGATTTAGATATAAAACATAATAAATCTTAACAGCTACACCTGTAAATGTTATTACTCTAATATTTGTATTGATTCAGATGTCGCCTTTCTTCCGGAAAGGGAGGCATTTTTCAAGATGAACAGAATTCATAATACAAAAAAGAAAATTATTTTTTTATTTTTTGATTATTCTTAACTAGTTACGTCATGATCAGGTAGAGAGATTTTGTGGAAAAAAAATTTAGAAAGTTTTTAAAAAATGTAATATACTGTAAAAGTAAAGACGACAATTCAACTGCTGACATAGCATATCAATTTTTAATGAAATTTATTATCTGGTATCCTAGTATCTTAAACTGATATTTATATGTATGCTTTCAAGATACCTGTCACTGAGCTCTCCATTTAGTAATTATACCTTCAGTATCAGAGAGGTGTGTCTCAAATTAACCGTGGACGTTTGATGCGTTTATTTGTATATTTATGTGCTTATTTGTCACCCCAAATCTGTGTCCTATTTCAGAGGATTGTCCCCCTCAAACACACACACACACACACACACACACACACACACACACACACATATATATATAGTGAGAGAGAGAGAGAGAGAGAGAGAGAGAGAGAGAGAGAGAGAGAGAGAGAGAGAGAGAAAATTATTTCGTGAGTCAGGAACTAACTTACTACAGGGCTTTTCTTTTTTTTTCTAACGTATATTTTTCCCCTAGACAGTGATTCCATGTATATTTTTATCTCCGAAATACTTGCGTTTTTTTTCCCTTACCGTAAGTGCTAGTATTCACTCAGTTATATATATATATATATATATATATGTATATATATATATATATACGTATATATATATATATATATATATATATATATATATATAGAATCGGCTGCATGGATTTCGGTAGGATTCAAAGTAATATTATCACCTATTGATGGAAATGTAAAATACACTGTGACATTATATATATGTGAAGTATATATTCATGCATATGTGACTTTTATGAGTGTATATTCTTGTGACTTTATGAGTATATATTCATGCGTATGGGTATTTGAGTATGAACCTGAGAATGTGAGTTGCTACCACGTGCATACGAAAGCACACACAAACATCGATATATATATATATATATATATATATATATATATATATATATATATATATATATATAATCCTTATGCACATTAGGAAATTTATTTTAATCTTTCCATCATGATCCTGAAAAAGCATGAAGTAGCAACTATTTCAGGATAATGAATTCGCTTAACGACTTGAAGATTTGCTGTATGGCTTTGAAATTGAACACTCTGAAAATCCAAACGTGGAAGTTATTTTCAATTTGATTTTTTTAATCTTTTAAATATTCATTGGCAGTCCTTGATTCTTTAATGTAAACACATCCAGACACACAGAGAAAGAAACACATACATACATATATGAACATCAACAAATCCCGCTGCCAAAAAGTATTTTCCTTACTCTCTCTCTCTCTCTCCCTCTCTCTCTCTATCCGTTTCTATAGTTCTTTACTCTCGTCTCGTCTTCCAGACTACATCTTCTATCCGCACAGAGCTGATGTAGATAAGTTATTGCTGCACGGTGCCCGTGGTGTAATGGTTATCGTCGTAGGAAATGGACACGGCGACACGAGTTGAAATCCTGGACGAGACTGATTGCATTTCACATAGCACTAATACCCTTGAGAAAGGTATGAATCCAATTATTCTCCCACCAGATATGAGTAAATAGTAGTACGGACTGTGTTCTTCAGCCTTGGTGTGGCAACTAGTCTAGGAGAAGGAAAACTCTGAATTCAAACCTGTTAAACTCCGCTTAAAAATTGACCTTATGTCATATCCTGCCCGAGCGGAGGGGTTGGTAAATAGGATAAGTTATTGCTGGACACCTTACACTCGCACACCCATGTGCAGGGATCGATCGAAGAACTTCACTTATAGGATGTCTCAATATACAGGGGACCCATCTGACTGTTAATTACTCTAATAATCAATATGAGTTCTTTTTTGTTTATAATTTGAAACTAGTTTAAAAGAGTATCATATAACAACTATTAATCCTTGATCGCAATGCCCTAGACAAGAGAGGGAAAATGTTTTGAGTCACTACTTATATGGAGACAAAAATCATTCATAATTATCTAAAAATAGATGCAACCCATTAATAAGATAATGTATTATTACTGAGACAAGAAACCCAAAAAAAGGTCACATGTCCTGGAAGCTGATATAATTACAATCTATAAAAAAACCCATTGATTTGACGTCTCAAACACAAAATATCAATTTTTTATGACGTGTTCTTAATGACCACCCATTTCACTTGTCTCAGAAATAAAATAATTATCATATTAATTGGTTGCATTTATTTTGAGACACTCTGTTTAAGTTGGTCCTTGCCTCTCAACTAGTGTCCCGCATCTCTTGTTCATCTTACTTGGTTAAGTTTTGAGATGAGAGGTAAGTGGCCGTACAGCTATTGTTTCGTGTGTTGTTGCTTGCCGGATTGATTCAAAATGGATTGTAGCATTCTTGAGTAGTTACCATCAATCTTTTTCTCTGTGCGTTTTGTTCGCGTCGTACGAGACACTCCCCCACAGGGGTTGAGCACTCTGACTGATGAATATACAGCTGCCACTCGCATAATGAAAGTTCTTCGAATGAACTGAGCACTCTGATATCCGGTGAGGCAAAAATGTAAACAAACGAAGGCTACTACATAATGCATCAAAATTCCCAAGCTGACGTATGTCGTTTGATGGCTGAGCGGTATGATAATAAGTCTAACGTAAAGTTGGGCAGGTTTCGATCCCAGCTTCAAGCGTCCTACGTGTCTAGCCATCCTGAAGAGTTATGAGACAACGAAACAGTCTGTCTATGGATGACAATGTATATATATATATATATATATATATATATATATATATACGAGGATCATTAAATAAATTTCCAGACTTTTTTCGTATGGGCACTTTTATTGAATGTACACACATGAGGCTCTAGTCCCCTTCGAAGTAATCTCCTCCAGCTGCAATGCACTTGTACCGTTCCAACAACTTCTGGAAGGCCCCATCGAAGTCCTCTTGTTTGAGCTCGTCAACGACCTTCGTACAGCCTCTTTCATCTCCTCAATTGTCTCATAAAGACAACCTCTGAGCTTAGGGAATAACCAAAAGTAACAGGGAGCAAGGTCTGGACTATAGGGAAGGTGAGGAACCGTCTTGATGCCTATTTTGGTCAAATAGTCTGTGACAAGGATGGAGTGGTGGACTGGTGCATTGTCTTGGTGGAAATGCTACTTACCATATTTTAAGAATGCTGGCCTCTTCCGACGGAATCTCTTCCTGAACTCCCTTAAAACCTCAACATAGTTACCCTAGCCCTAACTCTAACCCTTTGGCCTATCAACTCTGGTGTATTGACTTCCTTACCCCTCCCTCACCTCTCATCACAGACTCCCTGCCTTCCTTGAATCTCTTATGCCACTCAAAAACCGATGCTCGATTTATGCAAGATGGTCGAAAAGCAGTCTGAAGCATTCCATACGTTTCTGTGGCCTTTTTTCCAAGTTTAAAACATAATTTTATTGCATATCGATCTTCTAAAGTGTCCTTACGTCCAGATTTGAAATTCACCATCTGTAACGATAAGGCTTTTGTAGGGTGTATTCTAGTTGTGCTGCTGCTGTTTATGTCAACCTGAAATCATAAAGATTGGTCAGTCATCTCATAAGATGTATAACAATAACATAGTGAATTTTCAAGAGTCTACGACAATCTTAAAGGCCTGTACAAAATGGTCTGGAAACTTATTGAATGTACCAGGTATATATATATATATATATATATATATATATATATATATGTGTGTGTGTGTGTGTGTGTGTGTGTGTGTGTGTGTATAACTAAATCGTCAGTAACGGAGATTGAAAAAAAATTTATTTCTTTGCAGACTCCTCAGCATTGGCAGGATGTGACACAAGGTCAATTTTTAAGCGGAATTTAACAGTTCTGAATACAAAGGTTTTTTTTTTCCTTGACAAGTTGCCTCTCCAAGTTTAAAAAACCCAGTCCACTTACAATTTAGCCATAGCTAGAGGGAGGGAGTTGGATTCATATCTTTCCCAAGTGTATTAGGGAAGCTATTTATTTCTTGTGTAACGATTCTCTTTTTATCGTTGAATATTTTCAAAGCAACTTTAAAGTTCTTGAAATGCTAAAAAAGATGCTGGTTCAGTTGTTCTCTCAATTAAATGTGAACGTGTCAAGTCGTTATATAAATATATTTTCACATCGAAGAGACCTTCTGCGTGGGAAATTTCATAAACAATCTCACGGTTCGTAAGTAATGTACCTACAGAGCCAGATGTAATCTACCAAGGTTTCATCTCCTCGAGCATCAGGATGATTTTGACTAAAGATGGTTTGCACAAACGATATTTTATTAAGGGGTCACCAGAAAGACTGAAAAGAAAACGCCATGTTTTATTTGCCAAGTAAACAGGATTTTAAGCCTACAAATATGAAGTATCTCGGTTATTTGTTAAATACTTCATTAAGATTATTGTACGAAGCTTCATCTAATTTTTCCGCCACAAATAGAAGTCAGTATTTATCACCAGCCTTATATATGCGACATTTTTTACTATCTCTTATTTGCTTTTTTAAAAAATTCCCAACATGTTCTGTGTCTATATATCTCGTAGGCAAAACTAATTATGTTGTTGTAGTATTTTCTCTGTGTGTGTGTGTATGTGTGTGGGAGAGAGAGAGAGAGAGAGAGAGAGAGAGTTTTGTAAGTGAATAATTTGTCGTTAATTTCATTTGTAAAAGAGTTATGAGAGCTTATTTGTTTGCAAATATTTGGTTTTGTTTCTTTGTTTAATGGCATATCAACCTTTGCAGGTTATTTAATGCCAAAACCATTCTCCTAGAAGAACAGTAGTGGTACTATTTAACCCATAGCTGGGAAGATAAGGGGGTTCGTACCTTCCCCAAGGGAATTTACCCGAAAGTGAAAGTAATAGCGCGACTGGAGTACGAACTCGCTTACTACGATTCTGCAGTCCATCGCTTTAACCATTTCACCACGAGGACACCACCCCCGCAAATATTTGAATGGTCTCAAGTCTTTCTATCTAACTCATATGACTACTACTAATAACCCCTAGGAAATAATTGAACAGTTCCATAGATGGGACCCTAACAGGCACTTCTCATACGGGCCAGAGTGCATTTGGGAATAATGAAGTGATGCTACACATGCCCTCAAATTTCAAAACTGGAACGTCATCATCTAGTTTAGTATCATAACTTGAACAATCATTTGTTTGGTGGGGTACCTTACATCTCTGTCGAAATAAGGTAAATTATACTACCGAACCATCCGACTGGGCGAACTGTTACTCGTATACGTTTAATCCATTTGGAGTTATATGTGTTCGCCAATGGTCCGGGAGACCTGGGTTCAATCCTAGGTCACATCATACAAATGACTTTAAAAATGGTACTTCATACATCCTTGCTTAACACTCAGCAATATAAGGTAGGTATCAAGGGTAAAGTGAGGCAATCCTGGGAAAGGAGTAGTGCCCTCCCCTATACCTACAGGTGAAATTGGAGCCTTCTGGTTGCTTTCGACAACGGTCGCCAACTTTAATTTTACCTATATATATATATATATATATATACACAGGGTGGAACGATAAAATTGTCGCCATAGAAAAGACGACATGATTCCATTTCCGTCTAATGAAAACCGGTTTTCTTTTTTTGTTGCAGATCATCTACTAGTTGGCCAGTTGTGTACAAATTCCAAGAGCGATAGAAGCCTTCTATCATGTCTCAAAGTGACACAATATTCAACGAGGGAGATCGGAGATGCACCGCTGTACAACCCACGCTCTTTACCAATCCAAGTTATGACAACAGGACTATTGCCAGCACCCTCAAAATGCAAATCTGGATTGCCACGAATAACAGGGACGTGCCAAGGGTGATGAAAACAAAGTTTCCGGCTACGGTTATGGTCTTTGGTGTGATTTCAAGTGAGGGCCACATCATGCCACCTCACATCTTCGAAGTCGGCTTGAAAGTCAACACCAAAGTGTACCTGGATGTACTGAAGATTGTGGTGATCACCTGGTGCAATTGGGAGGCTCGTGGCAGAACCTGGGTGTGGAAGCAGGACTCGGTGCCAGTCCACAAGTCCAAAGAGACCCAGGCTTGGCTTCAGAAGTAGTGCTACGACTTTGTACCCTGGCCCCCCTCCTCCCCTTACCTGAACCTGCTGGACTACTTCGTTTGGTCATACGTCGAGAACATCACCAACATGGCCTCCCACAACACCAAAGCTATACGCCGAGTATTCGCCGAGTATTCGCCGAGCTCCCGCCGACACATGTGGAAACGGTATGCTCCTCGTTCCGGATCCGTATCGAAGCGGCGATTGAGGCTGAAGGTGGCTACATTGAATAGATGTCAGCTCTACTAGATAATCAAGTTACCTGAATTGACTTTTTCAATAAATGTTTTAAAATAAAGCTGTAGTGTTGTTTTCTTTAGGACGACAATTTTATCGTTCCACGCTGTATATATATATATATATATATATATATATATATATATATATATAATATTCGTAGATTTCGACTTTCCTGGGGTTTTTTTTTTTGCTTTATTTCATCTTTTCTGTATATAAACGATTGTAAAAAACTTCAATCAATGGGTGACAGTGTCAACACTATACAAAAGCAATTCTGACATTTTTAACATTAACTATATTAGTATGAGACCTGGGAAAGGATTGGCTCTGCCAAGCTGTTCTAACCCAAGATACTCTATTTTAGTAACACCCAACAACTACACCACATTATGAGATAAGTTTGAGTCTAAATACTAATATGAAAAATAAAAAAAAGATATATATCATTACCCCTTTGGGTGGACGAAATAAAATTCGTCGAAATCATTTTTTCCCTTTTTCTTTTATTGTTTCTGTTTAGTTTCATTTTCTTTTCAGCCAACAAAAATTCCTAATTTCTATTGAGGTCAGACTCTGGCCTTTAACGTTCCTTGAAACCTGAACCACCACTCTTTTTTTCCCTGTTGCAAAAAACGCCACCCATCCTAAAACTATGTTTGACCTAGCATATTTGTAGTGTCACCTACACAAACGGCTTCTAGCTGCACAAAACCACCCCTAAAAACTGAACGCTGCCACGTACTCTGAGAGCTTACAGTTTTGGCTTTGTTAAAAAAGCGTGAGTATTCAGATTTTGTTTGATGCTTTAATTTCTTCTATATTTTAATCCAAAAGATGCACGTCTTATTTGCATGTTTTTATTTGTGCTCGCTGGTGTTCGATGCGCTTGCAATCAATAGAATATTATTTGTTGCCGTTATTGATTTTCGTAAAATACTTTTTCAGAAGTACAACTATTTTCATTAAGTCCTATTAATAGTTATGCTATCTTGTTTCCATTATATCAAAGGACAAGATTTTAATTTTTTTTTTTTTCAAAATGTTTTTATATCATATTTTATTTCTATTTCATAATAAAGTAATTGATAAATTCAAAAATATATTCATATCCTCATCCGTCTTTTCCTTTTCGATTAATTTTTCTAATTATTACTTGTACACTTACGCAAGTTCTCTCTCTCTCTCTCTCTCTCTCTCTCTCTCTCTCTCTCACTCTGTCTCTTTATCACACACACACACACACACACACACACACACACACACACACACACACACATATATATATATGTATATACACGAGTGTCACTCAATAAATTCGGTGAATTTAAACTAAGGAGTTAGCAATATGGAGCAAAGTTGTATTTTTTAATATCGACAGTAAAGGTTTCTTCATGTTCCAAAAAGCTGTCAGCATGACCTTCTTTATTGACCGCTGTTCCTAATACTGTGCCGTTTATACTTGGACCCGTTTGAAATAAACCCATGTTTAAATCATTTCTAAACAGTTTTTAAATAAAATAAGCTTCTCCATACTCATGGCACTTACTTCTGTAAATTTCACATGGTTTACACGTCTTAGCTACCAAAGATTTGCTGAACAAACTCTGTTCAATACCGGAATGCTTTGTTCAATTTTCTGCCATTTTGAATAGCCCCGAAACAAAATTTTTCACGAGATTAGAATAAATTTTACTCTAAAACAATACAGAGTTGATGATATTTATTGAAAGAAAATTACTTTGCTCTTTTCAAAAAACCTTCCCTTACTTATTGAATGAAGCTGCTTGCTCGTGTGAGTGCATTTATAAATATATATATTGCCCAGCTGGCTGGGGCTGTAGAAAACACCGACTGTACCTCTGCAGAGGGGTATAACCCCCCCAATAAGTGTCCTGGATATGACACTAAAGAATCTGATGGTGAGGTTTCAGCGATGCTGGAGCTTTGGGGAATGCGGAGTGCCTCTTCATTGGCATTGCTCCCATGCTCACTCTGGCCCAGAATGATAGCACCTGATTGGGCCCTTTCTATGGGTCTGATAGAACTTAACTGCATACTTATACTAAACTAAATTTTTTGAATTAGAACAGTTTAACTAAACTGAATAGCTTTAAATAGAAATGTTTTTGACAATTAAACTGTATTTACATGTAAATTGCGCGCTTATGCTAAACTGAATTGTTTTAAATGGAACTGGTTTTAACACTGGATGAGTACTTACACAAAACTGAATTGTTTAATCAAGAACTGTTTTAACATTCAAATATGTGTAAACAAAATCTGTACTTATACTAAACTGAATTAGCACTGTTTGAATAAACTGAATAGCTTGAAATAGAACAGTTTTTGACTGAATTGTTTGAAATAGAACTGACTATTGACATGAACATTAATTCGGCGTTAAATAACCTAAAAAGGTTGATATGACATAAACCCAACCAACCAACTATATATATATATATATATATATATATATATATATATATATATATATATATGTTTATGGCAAAGGTTATTGAAAATAAGAGACAACGTTTTGGTGTTTAAGCTTTCTATTCCGCTTTTCTTGTCGGCAGAGGATGATATCACTGCTGTAGTTGTTGAAAAGTTTCTCATACTGTAATCTGAATACGGATAATTTCAAAATTCTTTACCTACTGTTGCGGACGTGCTGAGTCGTGTGTTAGAGTGTTGGATCTATTTTCAACCAACGGACATATTTGAGACTATAAAGCTAAAGACCAAATGATTCTCTCTCTCTCTCTCTATATATATATATATATATATTTATATATATATGTCTAGTGGCTAGAGTGTGCGCCAATGGTCAGTGATCAATCCCAGGTCACGTCATACCAAATACTTTAAGAATGGTACTTCATACCTCCTTGATTAACACTCAGCAATATAAGGTACGTATCAAGGGTAAAGTGGAGTAATCCAGACAAAAGAGTTGCACCCTTTCCTACACCTCGGTGTAGTAGCTATTCAAAAGGGAGCTGTCCGGTCGCTCTTGACTACAGTCGCCAACTTAACTTATATATATATATATATATATATATATATATATATATATATATATATATGTGTGTGTGTGTGTGTGTGTTTGTGTGTGTGTGTGTGTGTGTGTGTAGTTAGGCAGCAGTCGTTCATTTAAGCATTTTTCATTAAGTGGTAAAGACACATTTTGTCTGTACAACTTATTTAAGATCATTTGGAGTTTCCTAATGAGTGTCTTGGTTTCAAGTTAGAATTGGGGGATAAAATTAACAAAATTATATATATATATATATATATATATATATATATATATATATATATATATATATATATATATATATATATATATATATATATATATATATATATATATATATATATATCACATGTTCATGTGTATACGTTTTCCTATCTATGTATCAATCTATCTCTCTCTCTCGAGTAGTGGGTTTCCTCGAGGAGTAATGGTTAAAGCAGTTGATTGCAGAATCGTAGTACGCGAGTTCGAATTCCAGTCTCGCTATTTCGTTCACTTTCTGACAAAAACCATTTGGAAACGCATGAAACACCTTTATCCTCCCAGCTATAAGTTAAATAGTACTACTATTGTTTTTCTAGAAGGATGGATTTAACATTGAAATAATGCAAGAAGGTTGCTATGCCATTAAACAACAAAACAAATTCCCCCACGGGGGTTGAGCACTCTGGTGAAGGAATTTACGGCTGCCACTCGCATAATGCAAAGCTCTTCGATAGAATTGAGCACTCTGGTATCCGGTAAGGTATAAAACTAAACAAACGAGAGATACTACTTAATGCCTGACGTGGTTCGCTTTTTGGCTGAGCGGTATGATATTAAATCTAACGTATAGTTGTGCGGGTTTCGATCCCAGCTTTGAGCGTCTTACGTGTCTAGCCACACTGAAGAGTTGTGATACAACGAAACAGTCTGTCTGTCGATGACTTCATATATATAAATCTAAATATATATTTATATTTGTGCGTGTGTCATTGTGTATTCTTTGGTCATTTTTTATTAATGGCATATCAACACTTGTGGTTAACTTAATACCAATCTTCCTTTTTTGCAAGTATGATTTGGATACAAATAGTTGGATTATTTATTTATTCACACTTCATCTACATCAGTTTAATGGCATACCAACCATCTTTGTTAAAAAAAAACAAACGGTAATGATACTATCTAAATCATAGCTTTGAGAGGGATTAGAGTGTTCATGCCTTTCTCAAGGAGTTTAATCCAAAGGTGAATGCAATTGCACGACTGCTTACTCGCTAACTCAGATATAGCTGTCTAGCACGTTACTCGGTATGCTATATATATATATATATATATATATATATATATATATATATATATATATATATATATGTGTGTGTGTGTGTGTGTTTGTGTGTGTAAGTGTGTAAATATATTTTTTTGTGGATCCAATAAGAGAAAAAAAGTAAATATTTCAAAATGAATAATTCCACATGTATATATGTTAATTTCTTTTGTAAGTTATTCATTTTTGATCTACACGTGTTTCAAGTGTTCACACTTTCATCGGGGGGATTATAACGCTTGATCATGTTATCGTCTTTGATTTATAGAGTGACTACTATTTGGATAAGGTTATTGTTATTTTCAATACAAGGAGTGAATCGTCACTATTAGATTGTTTAGTGTCATATCCAGTCTACTCGTTAGCGAGATCTTACTCCTCTTTCGAAAAGCACTCGGTGTATTCAACAGCACCAGCCGACTGAGCTATCAGATGGTTTTATGCCATATGTTGGACATTCTTTTGGCGGGGTTAGTTTTCTTCTTTAGAGATGAGAGTCGGTGTAATATACCTCAGCCGAATGGGTTTGAGGAAGCGGAATTATATTTTTATTTTGAAGACTTTCTAAACTAATAAATCACTTCAAATCCTTCACGCTGAAAATTCTTAATGGACCATGCTATGGTAGACAATAAAAATTGTGTTTGCTTAAGTATTTACCATCAGTTCTGTGAAGACATTGGAAGCTCTCTGGTAGGTATGCCAAGAATGATGGCCAATTGTGTCGGATGGCGTAAGAGAGAAAGAGAGAGAGAGAGAGAGAGAGAGAGAGAGAGAGAGAGAGAATGTGTGTGTGTATGTGTAAGAGAGAGAGAGAGAGAGAGATAAAAAGAGTGAAAGAGAAAGATTGAGAAAGAAAGATAGAGAAAGATTAAGAAGGAAAAAGAGTGAAGGAGAAAAAGAGAGAGAGTGTGTGTATGTGTGTGTCTGAAAGAGAGAAAACGAGAGAGAGAGAGAGAGTGTGTGTGTGTGTGTGTGTGTGTGTGTGTGTGTGTGCGTGCGTGTGTGCGTGAGTGAGAGAAAGAGAGAGAGAGAAAGATAGAGAAAGTGACAGAAAGATTGAGAAGGAAAAAGAGAAAAAGAGAAAGCGAGAGTGAGAGAGTGTGTGCGAGGGAGAGTGTGTGTGTGTGTGTGAGTGAGTATGTGTGAGAGAGAGTGAGAGAGCGATAGAAAAAAGAGAAAATAAGAAAGAGAGAGAGAGAGAAAGACAGAGAACGAGAGAGAAAGATTGTGTGGGAAAAAAGAGAAAGAGAGAGTGTGTGTATGTGTGTGTGAAAGAGAGAGAGAGAGAGAGAGTAAGAGAGAGAAAAATAGCGAGAGAGAGGGAGAGAAAGAGAAAGACAGAGAAAGATTGAGAGGGGAAAAGACAGAAAGAGAAAGACAGAGAGATAGAGAGAGTGTATATGTGTGTGTGAAAGAGAGAGACAGAGTGAGAAAAAATAGAGAAAGAGAGACAGAAGGAGAGAAAGAGAAAGAGAGAGAGAAAAAAGAGGGAGAGAAAGAGAAAGACAGAGAGAATGATTGAGAGGGAAAAAGAGAGAAAGAGGGAAAGAAAGAGGGAGTGTATATGTGTGTGTGAAAGAGAGAGACAGAGTGAGAGAAAAATAGAGAAAGAGTGAGAGAGAGGGAGAGGAAGAGAAAGAGAAAGACCGAGAGAGTGAAAGAGATAAAAAGAAGAGGGAGTGAGAACTGAGAGAGTGAGAGAGAGAGAGAGAGAAAGAGAGAGAGAGAGAAAGAGAGAGAGAGCGTCAAATGAGTCCGTGCTGTCTGCATGCCGACACTTACCATTATTATCGTTCAAAAGAATATCAAACTTTTAACAATAAATTTTTATGAGTAGTTTCTTAACTTTAACTCATTTATAATTTAGATCTCATAAGATTGGAGGTATCCAGCCTTATCAGCTTTTGCACTTCATTGGTTGTGTTGAGAATTGGGAATTGTTACATGGAAAACTTCTAGTCTTTCAAAAAATTGACCAGTCTGCACCCA
Source organism: Sepioteuthis lessoniana (assembly GCA_963585895.1). NCBI lineage: Eukaryota > Metazoa > Mollusca > Cephalopoda > Myopsida > Loliginidae > Sepioteuthis > Sepioteuthis lessoniana. Next base: position 105,451 of record CAUZXS010003407.1, read on the forward strand.
GATCCATAAATTTGTGAGAACAATGAATGTTTCTTAATTCCCTACAGCTTTGTGCCAAATAATTTTGGTCTTGTGCCTAATTTAAACCAAGCTTAGTAAATAATTTATTATTAAATTTCTCCGTTTCCTCTTACTCTTTTACAAATTTTTATAATCAAACAACAGTTTTGGTGTAAAGAATTGTTTTCTAGGGAGAGTCCTTCGTGGCTTAGTTGCTAGACTGCGATATTGTAGCAATCGGGTTCGAAATTCAGTCACGCTATTACGTTCGATTTCAGAATAATACCCTTGGTAAAAGTAAGAACCTTCATCCTTCCAGCTATGGGTTAAATAGTACCACTATTGTTCATCTAAAAGGATGGCTGTGGCATTAAATAACCCACGATATTTGGCATGCAATTAAATGAAGAAAGCAAACCGAATGTTTTTATGTGCTGAACATCTGCAAGTTCGACTAATTTACCAAAAACTTACAATATCTCAGCATCTCCATGCATACATATAATAGGGTTGGCTGAAAGGTTCAAACACTGACCAGGATACTCTCATGGAATTATCACTCTTGTGGACCACGCACTTCTTCCCTCAGTGTTGCATTACTTCGATTTTTTAAATTAAAAAAGTCCTTATAAGCATACATGACGTCGACATAAGAATATTTTTAGCCCTCTCTCGTACAAAGATCATTAAATAAGTTTCCAGACTTCAATGACCTTTATCACAGCCTCTTTCATCTCCTCAATTGTCTAATAACGACAGCCTCTGAGCTTAGGGAATAAGCAAAAGTCACAGGGAGCAAGGTTTGGACTATAGGGAGGGTGAGGAACCGTCTTGATGCCCATCTTGCTCAAATAGTGTGTGACAAGGATGGAGTTATGCACTGGTGCATTGTCCAGGTGGAAATACCACTGACCCGATTTGAAGAATGCTGGGCTCTTCCGACCGAATCTTTTCCTGAACTCCCTTAAAACCTCAACATAGTAACCCTAACCCTAACCATTTGGCCAATCAACTCTGATGTATTGACTTCCTTACTCCTCCCACACCTCTCATCTTCCCTCACAAACTCCCTGCCTTCCTTGAATCTCTTATGCCACTCAAAAACTCATGCTCGATTTATTCAAAATGGTCCAAAAGCAGTCTGAAGCATTCCATACGTTTCTATGGCAAGTTTAAAACATAAGTTTATTGCATATCGTTCTTCTAAAGTGTCCTCATGTCCAGATTGCATTTTTGAAATTTACTGTGACGATCAGGCTTTAGTAGGGTGTATTCCAATTACTGCTGTAGCTGTTTATTTGAACGTGAAATCATAAAAATTGGTCGGTCATCTCATAAGATATATAGCAATAACATACTGAATTTTCAAGAGTTTACGACAATTTTAAATGCCTGTACAGAAAAACGTCTGGAAACTTATTGAAGTCACCATGTATATCGTAACACATGGTACCATTCTGAAATTCTTGAATAGTGAGTGCTTGTTTCTTTTTGAAGTCTTTATTTCAAATCCTTTGTTAATTTGATGCATATTTTATTGTCTAATTTAGAATAATTATATTTTCATTGTACACAGTCCTTGTTTTCATTTAATTTCATTGTTTTAAAATGTATAATCGGTTTCTGTTCTATAGATTGTATTAATTTCTCGTGTCGAAAGCATTAGAAAAAAATCTAAAAAAAAAAAAATTTCATGAAACGATATGTTCATAAAATAATAAACGCTGACATATAATAGATCTATCTTACTAATTAAAGGCTTGTATTTCCGTGTTAATCTTGTTTTTTTTAATTTCTTTTATTGTTTTATTCATGTATTGCTAATTGATTAAACGTGAAAATTTACAGTTGATTCAATCAAATGAAGTGTCGATTAGCTCTTTAAAAATATTCCTAGATTCTATTTATTTTGCTTTATTTTGTCAATAATTTATAATTATGTTTTGACGGCAAAATTACTTATTGCTGGTGTTTTATTGCAAAAATTCCAAAGACTTATTAATTGTTATTTTATTCCTTGAGAGTTTTTCACATCAGCTGATGGTTTTCCACTAGAGTTTGAAAAACAAATCCCTTTACGTCTCCTCAAGTCTCTTCTCATTATTCTGGCCGATCTCAACAACGTTGAAGTTTGGACAGTCTCCACCCAGTCCCATTATTTCCAAGCCTTCCAGTTCTGGCAGCAATCCGTTGGTGATCTTACCGAGTGCACCAATTACGACTGGTACCTCCGTCATTTTCATGTTCCACTGTTTTGTTAGTTCCCAAGCAAGTTCGAGGTACTTATCCCTCTTTCCGCATTCCTTCAATTCTACTCTGTGGTCTGAGGGGACAACAAATTCCACAATCCTGCAATTTCTCTCTTTTTTGTTGATTATTTTAAGATCTAGTCGTCTGGCCGAGATTAGGTGATCTGTTTATATCTCAAAATCCCAGAGGAGTTTGTGAGTGTCATCCTTCAGGACAGATTCTGGGTTGTGTATAGAGTATTTGTTCGTATGGTTAAATTTCAATTTCTTGCACAATTCCCAGTGGATCACCTTGCCTACCCAGTCGTGCCTATTCATATACTCTTTCTGTACTAATTTGCAACATTTATTGGTTAAAAATAACCTTATCAGTATACATGACGTCAATATGAGAATTTATTAGCCCTCTCTCGTACGAGGATCATTAAATAAGTTTCCAGACTTTTTTCGTATGGGCAATTTTATTGATAGTACACACATGAAACTCTGGTCCCCTTCGAAGTAATATCCTCCAGCTGCAATGCATTTGTTGTACCGTTCCAGCAACTTCTGGAAGGCCCAGTGGAAGTCCTCTTGTGTGATCGTGTCAATGACTTTCGTCACAGCCTCTTCATCTCCGCAAATGTCTCATAACGACAGCCTCGGAGCTTAGGGAATAAGCAAAAGTTTCAGGCAGCAAGGTCTGGACGATAGAGACGGTGATGAACTGTCTTGATGCCCATCTTGGTCAAATAGTCTGTGTATTGTCCTGGTGGAAATGCCACTGACCCGATTTCAAGAGTGATGGCCTCTTCTGACAGAATCTCTTCCTGAACTCCCTTAAAACCTCAACATAGTAACCTTAACCCTAACCCTTTGGCCAATCAACTCTGGTGTATTGACTTCCTTACTCCATACTTCCATACTCCTCCCACACCTGTCATTATCCCTCACAGACTGAATGGTTTCGTATCTATCACCACATAATCTCTATCTATTATCATTTACTCATTAGAGTTTTTCACATCAGTGTTAGCTGATGGTCTTTCACTTGAGTTTGAGTGACAGCAAGTCTCCTCAAGTCCCCAGGACTCTTCTCAGTATTCTGGCCGTCTTCAGTAATGCTGTCGTTTGGATGGTCTCCATTCGTCCACCAAATTCCAAATCCTCCAGTCCCTTTAAAAATCTTTTAGTTACTGTGCCAAAAGCACCAATCACAATTGGTACAATCATCACATTCCTGTTCCATAGTTTTTTCAATTCTCTAGCTAGATCGCGGTACTTATCCTTCTTTTCACATTCTTTCAGTTTTATTCTGTGGTCAACCGGGACCGCAAAGTCGACAATTTTGTAAATTTTTTTTTTTTTTTTTGTTGTTGATTATTATAAGGTCTGGTCTTCTGGCTGTGATTAGGTGATCCTTTTGTATGTCAATGTCCCATAGGAGTGTATCATTTTCTCGGACAGGTGCCGGGTTGTGCATATAACATTTGTTGGTATGGTCAAATTATTATTATTATTATTATTATTATTATTATTATTATTCCTAGAGAGTTTTTCACACAAGCACCAGCTGGTGTAGTTTTAATGGAGACTGAGGAAGAGCAAGTCTCCTCAGGTTTCCTGGACTCTTCTAAGTATTCTAGCCAATCTTAATAGCGCTATGGATTCGTTGACGAATATTCTTCTATTTCCTCCCGTCTGTTTTCCGAAACATTAGGAAGCGGTATAAGCGTAGTATACATTTAGTATAACCGCCACCTTCACGTTCTACAGTTTGTTTTCAGCTCTCTGGCTAGGTCTAAGTATTTGTCAGAGTTTTAACTTTATTCTGTGGTCCGCCAGAAATAAAAAATTCACTCAATCGAGTTCTTTTTTCTTGCTCATTAAAACTAGATGTGGTTTTCTGGCCGGGATTTGGTGGTTCGATTGTAATTTCAAATCCTAGCGAATTTTAAGTGTCTTATTCTTTTAGACAAATTCTAGATTATACCTTTTGATTGTGTGGTTAAAATTTAATCTGTGGCACAATTTCCACTGGATTACCTTTCTTACCCAGTAATGCTTACATTTAAACTCTTTTGGGCTTGTTTTCTACATTCAGTTTAACATGTAATTAACCGTTTTATCTCTGTATTTAAATTACCTACACTTCCTATTTGGATTTGATATTATACATTATTCTCCATCCGAGCTTTTCACTCGAATATTAGCCGAGAGACATTCACAGGAATGGCAGTAAGTTTCCTCCAGTCTCCTCTTCTCAGTATTCTGGCCGATCCCAACAATGTTGTATTCTGGATAGTGTCGATTCGACCTCCGAATTCCAACTCTTCTAGTCTCCTTTCAAACTTTTAGAGACGATTACAAGTGTGCCACACTTAGTATCTTCGTCACTCTCCTATTCGGCAGCTTTCTTTTTGTTCTTAGGCAAGATCTAAGTACTTGTCTCTCTGTTGTTTGTTTGTTTGGGTTTTTTGGCATATCAACCTTTGTAGGTTTTTTGATGCCAAATCAATTTTTATACAAATAAACTGTTCTATTCAAAACAATTCAGTTTAGCATAGGTACGCTGTTTAATTATCTAAAACATTTCTAGTTCAAGATATTCGCTTCAGTCAAGCAGATCTAATTTGAACAATTCAGTTCAGCATCTGCATAGTTCTTTGTCAACACACGGTTAAATTTCAAAACAGTTCTATTTCAAACTATTCAGTTTAGTGTAAATACGCAGTTTACATGTCAAAACAGTTCTATTTCAATCAGTTCAGTTGTAACATATTGACCCTCGACCGAGCCGTCAATTAAAAGATGCACCTATGTAAATGGAAGCAGGTGCATCCGGTCAAGGATGTCAGAATATCACCTTGACCTGTGGACGGGTTGAATTCGGTGCAGATGTGACGCCCACAAGAAGCGGATGGTCGTCAAACAATTATATAACCGGGTTCCACAGACAGTTTGAGTGCCATTGGAGTTCGAGGCAGTCAGAGTTCAGTTCGAGTTCCAGTCACATTTGGGGTCAAGTTGCCATAGTGAGAGCCAGCGCAAGACAGAGGGCTTGGGCCCCCAGGACCTCGGTTGAGCAGCCCAGCAGAATGAGGAAGAAGTGCTGCTATCATATTATTTACCAATGTGCGGCCGGATATGACACTAGGTCAATTTTTAAGTGGAGTTTAACAGGTTTAAATGCAGAGTTTTCCTTCTCCTAGAGTAGTTGCCTCACCAAGACTGAAGAACCTAGTCTGCCCTACTATTTATCCATAGCTGGAGGGTGAATAATTGGATTCATACCTTTCCCAAGGGTATTAAAGCTATGTGAAATGCAATCAGTCTCGTCCAGGATTTGAAATTGTGTTGCCGTGTCCATTTCCTACGACGATGACCATTACACCAAGGGCACCTCCAATTTACATCATAGGCACCTCCAATTGGACTGCAAATTCTCTTTTCTTTTGATTATCAATAGGCCTGGTCTTCTGGCCGAGATTAGGTGATCTGTTTGTATCACATAATCCCAGAAAATTTCATGCATCTCATCTCAACGATGGATTCTAGTTTATCCAAGTTTATTTGGGTATCATCAACATCATTCAATCACACTGACAGCGCAGATTTCTCAGGTTGGCCCAGTCGGCTGGGGTTGTAGAATACACTAACTACATCTCTGCAGAGGAGTAAGACTACCCAAAAGAATGTCCTGATATGACACTAAAATGTCTGATGGTGACGCTCCAGTAATACCATAGCTTTGAAGAATTGTTTCAATAATGCTGGAGCTTTGGGAAATGCAGAGTACCACGTCATTGCTATTACTCCCAGGTCTACTCCGGCCCGTAGTTTTAACACCTGATAGGGTCCTATCTATGAGTCAAAAAGAATCGAATTGCGTACTTATCAAAATTAAGTGGTTTGAAATAGACCTGTTTTTGACATTGAAATAGTACTTACGTTAAACTGAAAAATTGAAATAGAACTGTTTTTGACATTGATATAGTACTTACGTTAAACTGAAAAATTTTAAATAGAACTGTTTTGATATTTAACTGTAATCAAACGAAAACTATACTTACACTAAACTGAATTTTTAAAGTTAAATTGTTTGACTAAACGGAATATCTTCAAATAGAAATGTTTTTGACAATTAAACTGTGTATCCATGCTAAAAAGAAATTGTTTGAAATAGAACTGATTATCTGCATAAAAGTGGATTTGGCGTTGAATAATCTACAAAACTTGATATGCCATAAAACCCAAAAAACATACTAACCATTCATTGCCATCACTCTCAGGTCCACTCAAGCCCAGAGTGGTAGCACCTGATAAGGCCCAATCTCTGGGTCAAATAAAACTAAACTGCGTACTTATGCTAAACTGAATTGTTAAAAGTAGAACTGTTTTTGACATTGAAACTGTACTACGCTAAACTGAATTGTGCAAAAGAGAACTGTTTTGACATTTCACTGGGAGTAAACTAATATTATACTTGCGCTAAACTGAATGGCTTGAAATAGAAATGTTTTTAACAATAAAACTGAGTACTTATGCTAAACTGAATTGTTTGAAATAGAACAAGTTATTTTTATAAAAATCAATTTGGCATTAAATAATCTGCAAATGTTGAATTGCCATGAAACCCAAAAAACTTACCAAACTCATTTGTACACAGCTGTATGGCTTAAAAAATGGCTAATACCGACCCTTCGAAAATGATTGATCAATTGCATTTAACCCATATAATGCAACGTAACAGACCCAACCAATCCGGATCAGAGTGAAATTGGGTATGGAGCATTACCATTAGATGCAGCTTGGTGTCTCATCCATTGTCATGTGTACGTGTGCTGACATGCCACATCTCCAGAGATGCAGTCGACGGTTGATTATAAAATATTTTTATTATTGCTTGAGAAAGAAGCCTCACCACTGGATGAAACTTGATCTCTTACCCAAGACATTCGTTGGAATGTGAGTGGGCAGTCTTTCCACCTCTTCTGAGGGGTAGGTGAGCTATTCTACAGTCTCAGTCGATGGTTGATTATAGAATGCATATCTTACTAATTTGGAATGGAACCTCACCATTCGATACAGCTTAGTCTCTAATTGAAGACACTCGTTGGAATGTGAGTGGGCAGTCTTTCCTCCTCTTCTGAGGGGTAGGTGAGCTATTCTACAGCCTCAGTCGCCGGTTGAATATAGAATGTATATCTTACTAATTTGGAATGGAGCCTCACCATTCGATACAGCTTAGTCTCTAATTGAAGACACTCGTTGGAATGTGAGTGGGCAGTCTTTCCTCCTCTTCTGAGGGGTAGGTGAGCTATTCTACAACCTCAGTCGACGGTTGAATATAGAATGTATATCTTGCTACGATATAGAATGTTATTCTTTCAACCCTTGCAACGCCTGGTTCCCCTTCTACCGATAACTATAATTTAGTAAGTTTAGACAGCTGAAGTGCAGGCAGAAAACAACCCCCCCAAAAAAACTACTGGGCAATAAGAAAAATTAATAGACGAGAAAGGAAGAAACCGATTTTTAGTAAAATCTACTCAGGTTAGTCGAGTGGGAAAGTTTTTCTTTCTAAGAATAAATATTTTAGGTTATTGATCCATAGATTGCGTTGAAAGAGGTCAACAATGATAAGGGCGTATTGATAAGTATATTTTTGTTTTCCTTTCAAACTTCAATTTTTTTTTCTACAGTGAGTCAAAATCTTTGCAATCTCCTAGGTAACGGTGCGTATATCACGTGACAGAAGCAGTTCAAGCCGAGGCAGGTAGCCTCAGTGGGTGCTAGTAAGTTGTTATTTGGTGCGCTGACACGTTGTGCATTGCTTCACAGATGAACGTGCGACAAAATTTTACTCTAGAAGTTGTGCTTCGTCACTGTTCATTAAACAGAAATTTAGCTCGCGTTGAAAGACCAGCGACGATTCTGCAAAATCGGGTAGGTCTTAGTATGTGTATTCCAAGACCATGCTTCAAGCTATAGATGCAAATCTGGTGAGTAATCGTGGGAGAGTATCAGGTGAGCTTATCATTTCGCAGTATTGTGTCGTTCATTTCCTTTAAGATGGCGGCAAAAGCATTCAAAGTTGATGAGTTATACTTCATGTTACCAAAACTTTGTAAATTTTCTATTCACCCTACGTGTGTTACCAAAATATTGCAAAACATTTGACTCATCCTACTTGGACCTCACGTTATCAAAATATTACAAAACTTTTGACTCACCCAAATTGTGCCTCATGTTAACAAAAACATTGCAAAACTTTTGACTCATCCTACGTGTGCCCCATGTTACAGAAATATTGCAAAACTTTTGACTCATCGTACGTGTGGCTCATGTTACCAAAATATTGCTAAACCTTTGACGAATCCTACCTGTGCCTCATGTTACCAATATATTGCAAAACTTTTGACCCATCCTACGTGTGCCTCATGTTACCAAAATATTGCAAAACTTTTGACTCATCCTACGTGTGTCCCATGTCACCGAAATATTGCAAAAATTTGACTCATCCCTGCGTGTGCCTCATGTCACCGAAATATTGCAAAACTTCTGACTCATCATACGTGTATCTCATGTTACAAAAATATTGCAAAACCTTTGGCCCATCCTACGTGTGCTCCATGTTACCAAAATATTGCAAAACGTTAGACTCACCGAACTTGAACCTCATGTTACCAAAATATTGCAAAACTTTTGATTCATCCTACGTGTGCCTTATGTTACCAAAATATTTCAAAACTTTTGACTCATCGTACCTGTTTCTCATGTTACCAAAATATTGCAAAATTAAACTCATCCAACGCGTCTCTCATGTTACCAAAATATTGCAAAACGTTTGACTCACCCAACTTTTGTCTCATGTTACCAAAATATTGCAAAACCTTTCACTCAACCTACGTGTGCCTCATGTTACCAAAACATTGCAAAACTTTTGATTCACCCAACTTGTGCCCCATGTTTCCAAAATATTGCAAAACCTTTGACTCACACAACTTTTGCCTCATGTTACCAAAATATTGCAAAACTTTTGACTCACCCAACTTGTGCCCCATGTTACCAAAATATTGCAAAACTTTTCACTCACCCAACTTTTGTCTCATGTTAACAAAAACATTGCAAAACTTTTGACTACTCCTACGTGTGCCTCATGTTACCAAAATATTGCAAAAATTTTGACTCACACAACTTTTGCCTCATGTTAACAAAAACATTGCAAAACTTTTGACTCATCCTACGTGTGCTTCATGTTACCAAAATATTGCAAAACTTTTGACTCGTCCAACTTGTGCAAAACATTGCAAAACTTTTGACATAGTCAATTATTAAGTGAGACATGATTGTTTATTTATCTATAGAGACAGACAAACTGATTAAGGCTTACGAATTTGGTTAGCATTATCAGTGGACTCAATTTTAACTTAATTAAATATTTTGGTTCTTTGAAGGAATTATCCTAGCAGCTGGGACTGTAGAATACATCGATTGCTTCTATGAAGACGAGTAAGACCCCCAACAAACGAGTGTCCTGGATATGACACTAAACAATCTGATGTTGAAGTTCCAATAATGCAGGAGCTTTGGAGAATACGTAGTACCCCTTCTTTGCCATCGCTCCTAGGTTCACTTTGGCATTGGGAGGTAGAACGTGACACAGTCCTATCTATGGGTCAAATAGAAATAGTGTACTTGTAATTTTCTTTAATTGGGATCATTTTGAGAATTAATTTTTTTTCAATATATTGCGGCGGACTTTTTGTCCTCCTCTTGGTAGTTTTGTAGAAGGCAGTAATTACTGGGGATACGGTTACAAGACTCATTATTCCTATCCGAGGTCGTGGTAAATCACCTGAAGAAGGCCAGAGGTGAAATTTGGTCGAAACGTAGTGAAAGAAGAAACAACACAAAAACCTACCAAGATGAGGACAAAAGGTCCGCAATATATAAAAAAGAAAAAAAAATTAATTCTTAAATAGTGTACTTATTCTAAACTAAATTGTTTGAAATAAAACTGTCTTTGACATTTAAACTGCATACTTGGGATAAACTGAATTGTTAGAAATAGAACTGTTTTTGATATTAAAGCTTTGTACTGGTGATAAATTAAATATTGTAAAAAGAAATGTTTATATGTATAAAATGGATTTGTTATTAATAAACTACAATTGTTGATGTGCTATAAACCTAAACCAAACCAGTCTTCGAAGGAAAAGACGACTCTAATTGAGTGGGTATCTCTATCAACAAAACATAAACATCGGGAAGTCATTTTCTAAATCGTAACTGTTAATATAATTTTAATTTCTAAATCAGTAAATATACAGCTGAGGTTTTTAATATAATCTATCTATTTATCTGACAAATGTATTTTTTCTCCCCCAAACGAATGCACGAAACTAACAGATATGGGACAGCCAAAGAGTGCTTAGTGATCAACACTCAACCCTTATCTCCTTCTCTGGTGACCTTTATTGAGCACTTTCTTCAAGATTCTTGTAAAAATGTTTTTGAAAAACACACACACACACGCACACACACGCACACACACACACACACACACATATATATATATATATATATTTGTTTCGATCCCAGCTTCAAGCATCCTACGTGTCTAGCCACACTAAAGAGTTGTGATGCAACGAAACAGTCTGTCTGTGGATGACAATATATATATATATATATATATATATATAGCGACAACACCCCACAAGACACCAACTATACGGCCACTTGCCTCCCATCATGAAAACTATACAAGTTAGACGAACCAGACACGCAGGATACTGCTGGAGAAGCAAGGACGAGCTCATAAGTGAGGTACTCCTATGGATCCCCGCAAAAGCAAAAGCAGGACAACCAGGGAGAGGGTCAGGGATATCCGTGCTGGTGGCACGACATGATGATGATGATGATATATATATATATATATATATAAAGATTTTGTTAAGTAAAATTGAACCCTTGTTATTTTGAGGTGTTTTTTTTTTAATTTCTTTCTAGAGTCCTTATATTTTTTTTAAGTTAAAATCTTGAAATTTGTTAATTATTAAAGGAGCCAATTTGTTAATTGTTAAAAGAGCCAATTTTTTGTATACAGAGTATTTTTAGTTTTGAATAGAACCATTAACAAGGTAATGTGTACGTTTATTTGTTAATTAAAGCTGTTTAATAACTAAATTAAATTATCATTTAAAAAGTGAGGCTTGTTTTTTTATCACCAAGGTTACGCTAAGCGGTAGTGGAAGCTTATTATGTATATACACTGAGAAAAATTTTCCCATGATAAAATAGGATTGACTAAAAAATGAAAAAAAAAACCAAACAAACAAAACAAAAACTAAAACAAACAAGTTAACAAACAAAACCAAAAAACGAGCCTATAAGAAAGTGATAATAGCTGCTGATTCTGTCTGGAAGAAAGATTATGTATCCTAGAATATGCTAAAAGTAAGCAACAAAAAAAAAAGCTAAAATTTTTTAAAAAATAGCGAATTGATATCCAAGTGCAGACACATAAAAAATTCTTTGTATTTTTATATACTACCTTTCTAAAACCATAATTCATTTTCTTGATTTTGGACGGCTCTGATTTACATTTATGAAAGTGTCGCATGAACAAACATCTAGGCACTTTTCAAACACCGCACTCAACGAAAACGATGGATGAGCAACTTTTTTTGTCGTATTGCAGCAGAAATTTATTGCACAGAGGGGTACAAAATATACACTGGCTTTAAGCAGACAAAAAATCGACCTGTACCCGGTCAAAATCTTCTTTAACCAAGAGGAAATTGCGAGGTGTCTGCCAACCTACCTGGATGATTACCCAAAAGTATGTAGTAAGGGTTTGCTACCAGACATTGTTCATATTTACCAACCCCTCCGCTCGGGTAGGATATGACACATGGTCAATTTTTAAGCAGAGTTTACCAGGTTTGAATTCATGTTTTTCCTTTTCCTATACTAGTTGCCTCACCAAAGCGGAAAAACCACTCTCCTCGACTATTTACCCATAGCTGCTACCAGACTTTGTTCTTCTATAAAAAGCGAACCTTAAAATTTTTATGGTAGAAATATCAATGTCATATTAAAGCCGGATGGAGAAAATCCATGAGTATAAAACCAGCAAATATGAAGATATTAGAAAAGAACAGGGAAAATAAGATTATATAGCGTGACCGTTGAAAGCCGTGGAGATGGGAGCAAGAGGTTTCGTAGCAGGCACCCTGTACCAGTTTCTGGGTTGAATATGAATCAAAGGTCGTAATTGAGTCAAATGTATAAGACGCCTCATAGAAGTAACGGAAATTAATTCCATGTAGATATGGAACAAAAGAAATACCCCATAGAACAATTCAAAATAAAGATCGTTACGCAAACACCTGATCGCGAATGAGTTACGAGATTCATTCAATATTCTTATGACGCACGTAGATATTTTTATTCAAATCTCATATCGCCGTTACATTTCTGAGTCTGCACAACAGCATAATAGGGCCTCAGGGATAGACATGTTTATGTTCAGTTGTTGGTAGTGGGGGTGGTGTGCAAATATATATATTTACCAACCCCTGTGCTCGGGCAGGATATGACACAAGATAAATTTTTAAGCGGAGTTTAACAGGTTTGAATTCAGAGTTTCCTTCTCCTTGACTAGGCTGAAGAACCTAGTTTGCCCTACTATTTACCCATAGCTGGAGGGAGAATAATTGGATTCATACCTTTCCCAAGGGTATTAGTGCTATGTGAAATGCAATTCGCCTGGTCCAGGATTTGAACTCGTGTCGCCGTGTCCATTTCCTACGACGATAACCATTACACCACGGGCACCTCCTGTGTGCAGATATAACCATTGAGAGAAAGGCTCTGAAACGCTGTACATTCTCTCCTGATGACCCTAATACCTTTTATCGAATAATAAAAAGAAATAAGGCTAAAACTTTCATTCAACGAAGAAAATCCTATTGTGTAGAATTATCGGATAGAATAAAAACGGCACGCGTAGTATCTGGCGGTCCATTCGCTTTTTGATGAGTATCAATTTCTTATTTAGTAATTTCTTTCTGCAAATCATGATATTCAGTAGTTTTGACATTTTGAACGAATCCATAAAATACCACGATATAGATTCTATTGTAAAAGATTTTACTTCTTAATAGAAATAATTGGTTTTCTTGGAGACGTTGTTTCTAACAACGCAAAATAATCAGAAGAATACCATTCTTCTTGGGAGTCTCCATGGTGCAATCGCTAAAACGCTACTCTACGACATCTTAGTAGGGAAGTTCGAATTCTACTTGAGGTGTAACATTTATTTTCCGACTAATACTCTTGGAAAAATTATGAATCTAAGAATTAAATAGTACCAATACAATCATTCCTTTAGCATTAAATACTCTATGAAGGCTGATATGCCATTAAAGAAAGAAAAACGCTGAACAAAGCCATACTTCTTCAAATCACAATTAATCGTTCAGAATTTAATTTTCTAAACAATTAAGCAAAACTTAATAAGAATTAATTCTTCACACTTAATAAAACTAATTCTGGATCTAAGAAGATCCCAAAATATTGTTTACGAGTAAGAAGCAAAAAAATTTAAATCGAAAAATATCTTGAGTGTGAATTACGTAAAAAAAAAAGAAAAAACTCAACAAACAGTGATGATTTCCGCAGAACGCGTTTAATAAAGTACACGTGGTGCAGTGACTAACGTACTAGACTGCGACACTAATAAGGCAGTTTGAACTACAGTCAATCAAAAAATTTCGCTTGAACTCTCTCATCCCCTGTGATGGGTTAAATAATATCACTAATATTCTTCGACAGAAAAAAAAAAACCCAAAGAAACAATACAAGCCCTGAAGACCTGCCAGAGGAGATGAATGATAGGGAGAAGTGGCGAGAGAGGGTCAGGGATATCCGTGCTAGCGGCACGACATGATGATGATGATGATCATGACTAAGAATTATTCTTTGTTACAGTATCTTTAAATATTTTGATAATCCTCATGATCACGTTGCACCATCAGCACGGATCTCCCTGACCCTCTCTCACCACCCCTCCCTATAGTCCAATGCTTCCGGTAGGTCTTCAAGACTACATCCCGTATCGGCCCAGAGCTGCTGCATATAGGTTCGAGCTGGTCACCCTGCCTTTGCTCGTCGATGTGAAGAGATCCCTTATGAGCTCGTCCCTACTTCTCCATCAGTGTCCCGCATGTCTGGTTCGTGTACTTTTGATAGTTTTCGTGATGGGTGGGAGGTGGCCGTACAGCTGCTGCTTTGTGGACTGCTGCATCTTGGACTTGTTCAATATTGCTCGCTGCATTCTTGTGTAGCTGCCGTCATTTTGATAATAGAAATTTTAAAATTGGCCAAGTGGGTAGAGTGTTCGCCAATGGTCCTGGAGACCTGGGTTCAATCCCAGTCCGCGTCATACCAAAGATTTTTAAAATGGTACTTGATACCTCCTTGCTTAACACTCAGTGTTATAAGGTACCTATCAAGAGTAAAATGTAGCAATCGAGGGAAAGGAGTAGCACCCTCCCTTGCACATTGATGTAGTAGCTATTGAAAAAGGATCCCTCTAGTCGCCCTCGATTACGGTCGCCAACTTACTTACTTATCTAATAGTGTTATATAAGTGCGGAAAGATTTTTTTATATTATCATTTTTCGTTGGTTATATCTTATCATTCGGGTTAGTTAGGTGTACATATTGAGTGCAGTTGTTCATGCTCGCTCGGGGAGGATATGACAATCATAGATATCATGATAAAAACCCCGGATAGGAAATTGACTGGGGATGTGATGACATCATGCCCGGAAGCGATGGGCTGGGATTCTTGGTTATTTTGAAATAAAGCAGTTAGTTGAGATTTGGACCTAGACGAGTCCGGTTTTTTTGCTGCAGGATGCGCTCGTTGGTTGGGTCAGTGAGTTGAGAGCTGACGCTGGACGAATAGTCAGCATAGTAAAAATTGTGTCTTTCTCTCCTCGTGTCGAAAACCTAAAACTCAAGAAGGTAATAAAAGTTTCGTACCTGAACCAAGAGAGTCGTCAGTGTTTCGAGTGTTTTGCGGATTCCTTTGCCTGTGAACGTTTAACGCATCATGTACATTTCACATATTCGTAGATTATGGCTATGTTACACACACACACACACACACACACACACACACACACACATATATATATATATATATATATTGATTCAGTACCATCCAAAGGAAGTTCTCGTGAAGGAATTATCGTGGTAAAATCTACTTAAATTGAAGATACGTTTGTCTCAAATGAAATTAAAAAACATAAGATTTTTATCGTTTCAAATGGCATTCTGTGGCATTTTTTCCAAGTTTAAAACAGATTTTTTTTGCATATCGTTCTTCTAAAGTGTTAGATTGCATTTTTGAAATTCACCAGCTGTGACAATCAGGCTTTAGTAGGGTGTATTCCAACTGCTACTGTAGTTGTTGATTTGAACCTGAAATCATAAAAATTGGTCAGTATATTATGGCTATGTTACAATAGAAACGTAAATTCATCGTTGATTGACTATTTTAAAAAACAATAATTATTGTTTTGAAATGGAAAAGTATTTACTTTTATTGCTTTTCACAGATACTTGAGTTTTAATTAAAAACGAATTAAACATTACAAACGTCTTCACAGTTCAGTCAGAACAGCCGTCAGAAATTATAATATACTTCCAGCTCAATAAACTATGGTTAAAATCTATACGCCAGAGCTTTGAAGACATACGAGGATCATTAAATAAGTTTCCAGACTTTTTTCGTATGGGCACTTTTATTGATAGTACACAAATGAAACTCTAGTCCCCTTCGAAGTAATCCCCTCCGACTGTCATGTACTTGTTATACAATTCCAACAACTTCTGGAAGGTCCCATGGAAGTCCTCTTGTGTGAGCATGTCAATGACCTTCGTCACAGCCTCTTTCATTTCCTCAATTGTCGCATAACGACAGCCTCTGAGCTTAGGGAACAACCAAAAGTTACAGGGAGCAACGTCTGGACTATAGTGAGGGTGAGGAACTGTGTTAATGCCCATCTTGGTCAAATAGTCTGTGACAAGGATGGAGTTTTGGACTGGTGCATTTTCCTGCTGAAAATGTCACTGACCCGATTTGAAGAGTGCATGCCTCTTCAGACGTAATCGCTTCTTGAACTCCCTTAAAACCTCAACATAGTAACCCTAACCTAACCCTTAGGCCAATCAACTCTGGTGAATTGACTTTCTTACTCCTCCCACAACTCTCATCACCCCTCACAGACTCCCTGCCTTCTTTGAATCTCTTATGCCACTCAAAAACTGATGATCGATTCCATGCAAGATGGTCAAAAAGCAGTCTGAAGCATTCCATACGTTTCTGTGACATTTTTTCCAAGTTTAAAACAGAATTTTATTGCATATCGTTCTTCTAAAGTGTCAGATTGCATTTTTGAAATTCACCAGCTGTGACAATCAGGATTTAGTAGGCGTATTTGCTTTCCTACTGTAGCAGTTTATTTGAACCTACAATCATAAAAATCGGTCAGTCATCTCATAAGATGTATAGCAATAACATACTGAATTTTTCAAGTGTTTACGACAATTTTAAATTCATTTACAAAAATGTCTGGAAACTTATTAAAGGTACCGCGTAGCTACTTTTTCAAAATTATTATAAATATATCGAATACACACGAGGGTCATTCAATAAAGGTGAAATTCGCAATGAAACAATTGACGTTTTACAAAGGAAATATTGCATTTTTTGTTGTACGTCGCAGTGAAAGAACAGGTACTTAATATATTTATTCAGCACCAGTATCTGATGCTGTCAGATACAAACAAAAAAGACAGTACAATGAGTTATAAAAACTTAACCAAAGAATTTACGAGAAATAAAGGAGGGTGTTACGGTTGTATAGCCATAATGATTATACAGGTACAGATAGGAAAACAGGCGGTCTCTGTTGTTTCAGGTTTGAACGGTTTATTAATTTCCTAACTTTTGGGTTCATGACAACATGAGGAGAAAGACACAATTCTTAAAACTTTATGCTGACCTTACTATGCTGACCCACGGAGCACCTTGTGATGTTTAAGATCTCTGATGTTAGAGATCCGAAAAACCTAACTATATGCCTCAATGGTAGAGAAAACTCTCTGTCTCAATGGTCCAATCTCACCTGCCTCTTTTAGAAAATCTTCAAATTCACAGGACCATCTCTTTCAGGCAAGACGTCTTCCACACTCCAGCCCCATTTTCTGTCTGGGGGTTTATTATGACAAATGGTGATTGTCATATCCTTTGCGCACGAGCGTAAACTGCACCAATTGACTATACATCTGGGTTCTTAACCCGAATAGTTCAAAGCCCAACCAAACTGACTAATAAAATATAATTAACCAAAAAGGATTGATATAAAAAAAATCATTCTTTAATTATATAACATTAAATAATTAAGGAATGATATTTTTATATCAATCCTTTTCCGTTAATTATAATTTATCATTCAGTTTGGTAAGGCTTTGAATCATTTGGTACAGTTTTATGCACGTAAGCAAAGGATATGACAATCTCCATTTGTCATAATAAACCCTAGAAAGCAAATGTGGCTGGGGTGTGGATGACGTCATTCCCAGAAGAGATGGTCCTGAGAATTTGAGGATTTTGAAAAAAGGAGTTGGATTTGGCCTGTTGAAGACGAGAGTTGACCGTTAAAAGACGTAGTTAGGTTTTTCGTATCTCTACCAACTGAGATCTTAGACATCGCGGGATGCGCCCCGCGTTGGGGTGGAGTCAGCATACTATGGTTAGCAAAGACTTTTGAGAATTGTGTGTCTCTCCTCGTGTCGCCATGGATTGAAGCCAGAAGTTTATAAACCCGTTTGTATCTGAAACAGAGTCCATTTGAGTATTGCATTTACATTTGTATATGTACTGTCGCTATTGAGATAATCACGGTATACAGAAGGGGGTCAAAATGCAGTAGAGCCAAACGAAATAAGATCAGTCCCAATATAAATCAAATGAATATCAGTTTATTAAAAAAGGTATTTGTCCCGTGCCCTACTAAACGGATGAGTACGACACAGGGTCTTTTTTAAAAGTGTGCCGAACGCAGGATCATAACCCAGACATGCTTTGCATTTCCAAAAAAAAAAAAAATCTTGTGTCCTGTCGGAATTCCCCAGAAAAGAGATGCCTCAGGTGCACGGCAATAAACCTATACCCTACGAGAAGGCTTAGACCTGAGGGACGGCCTCCTGAGACTTGAGGTGTAAGTTAGTCAAAGAGTAAGTTAATCTCTCACGTAAATGCTAGGGATTTTCCTGCATCCGCGCCAGGCTGACTAGACCAGCCTATTAATAAACGGTATTTGTTGCACTCCCCACCAAACGAGCGCGTGTGGCACAAAGTCTTTTTAAGGTGGTTCCGATGATAGGGCCGTATTCAGACTCGTCTGGAATTCCCCTAAAAATGGGTGACTCAGGCGCTAGGCGATAAACCTAACCCCTCCGACAACTGACTGGGGTTGTAATGGTTAATGCGTTGGGCTACAGTATTGTAGTACGCTAGTTAAAACTCCAGTATTCACTTCCGGATGAATACCTTTGGGAAAGGCATGAACCCCCTTATCCGCCCAGCAATGGTTTCAAAAGTACCACTACTGTTCTTCTAAAAAAAGAAGGATGGATTTGGCATCAAATAACCTGAAAAGGTTGATAAGCCCTAAATAACAGACTTTTTAGAAATCACCTTTATTGTTATTTTTCTGGCGGTTCGTCAACTGAATTCATCATTTCTGGTGTGCACACTGCTCTGAGCCAGCCAGGCCTGCGGTCATCTTAGATACTACTGGAAAATTATTTAAACAATTTCACCCAATTGTAAACATATTTTAACTGAAACATTCGAGTGTCCTCATGGTGTAATTGTTAAAGCACTGAACTGCTGAATCGTAGTCAGTGAATGCAAAACCCACTTGCTATTTTATGTTCACTTTCCGACCAAATACCCTTGGGCAAGGTATCAAACCCCTTATCCCCCCAGCTATGGGTTAAATAGTGCCACTACTGTTCTTCGAGAAGGATAGATTTGGCATTAAATAACCCAAGAAGCTTGATATGTCACTAAAACAACGAACCAAACTAAAAAATTCTTCTGCGTAAATTTAACATGATTTGCACTTTTAAGACAACAAAAATTTAATGAGAGACCTCTGTTCAAGCCTGAATCATTTTGAACGGTCATGTTTGATTTCCATATGATCGATAGCTTGTCGATAGCTATCGAATGCATGGACAGCTATCGATCATATGGAAATCAAACCTGACCGATAAAATGTAACGCAGTTTCTCCCAGGCAGCGGTCGTGTCGATACTGCTCTATGGATGTACCACTTCGACGCTAACAAAACGGCTGGAGAGGAAGCTGGACGGCAATAACACAAGAATGTTGCGAGCAATATTGAAAAAGTCCTGGTGGCAACACCTCACAAGACACCAACTATACGGCCACCTGCCTCCCTTCACGAAAATTATCAAAGTTAAACGAATCAGACACGCAGGACACCGCTTAAGAAGCAGAGACGAGCTCATAAGTGCTGTACTCCAATGGACCCCCACATATGGCCGAGCAAAAGCAGGACGACCAGCTGGAACATACACACAGCGGCTATGTGAGGATACGGTATGTAGGCCTGAAGACCTGCCAGAGGCGATGAACGATAGGGATAAGTGGCGTGAGAGGGTCAAAGATATCCGTGCTAGCGGCACGACATGATAATGATGATATATAGGATGGGAATCAAGGTCATTTTTTAGCGGGGATTAATTTTGATTTCAGATTTTTACTTTTCCTAGAACAATTGCCATAGCAAGGTTAAAAAGTTCAGTCTGCCCTACAATTTACCCATAACTTGTAGGAGAATAAAGGAATTTACACTTTCTCCACGAATATTACCGGATGTGAAATTTAAACAGCCTCGTTTAGGGTTTGAACTCGGGTCGCCGTTTGTATCACTTACAACAAAAACATTACACCGCGAGCAACTTTGATAAAAAAACATTACAATGCGAGCAACTTTTATATATATATATATATATATATATATATATATATATTAACCAGCTCATTGGTCAGTATTGGTTGAGTGTTCGCCAATGGTCCGGGAGACCGGGGTTTCTTTCCCGGTCGAGTCATACCAAAGACTTTTAAAATGGCACTTGATAGCTCCTTGCTTAACACTCAGCATTATAAGGTAGCTACCAGGGGTAAAGTGGAGCAATCCAGGGAAAGGAGTAGCGCCCTTCCCTACACCTCTGTGTAGTAGTTACTGAAAAGGGAGCTTTCGGGTCGCCCTCGACTACAGTCACCAACTTTTATATATATATATATATATATATAGTGTGTGTGTGTTTGCGTGTGCGCGTTTAACAGAGAAAGAGTGTGTCAGAAAGAGAAGGAAAGAGAAATATGGATAAGTACTGTACATGAATGTTAATACGCACGTCATGTCTATATATAGTTAGAAAAAAAAAGAGAAGCCATGGAAGAAAATATCCATGAATTCAACAGAGATGAATGAATGAGACAGACGATTTGAAGAATCTTAGTGACATGAAAAAATTAACTATCAAATTATTCCTCGCCCATTCTTTATTCTATGTAAATTTACATCAATGTCTACTCTCAGTATTCTTCGACGTTTTATTAAATTGAACATATCTTTATTCTTCGGATATTCTCAAATCTATTTAATGCTTATTGTACTATTCTCCATTGATAGCAAATATGTCTACATTTGCCTACCATTCAAACGTATATATATATATATACCAATATATAAAGTCTGCTGTAAATAAAAAATGTATTCAGTATTAGTTATATATATATATATATATATATATATTTACAA
Source organism: Sepioteuthis lessoniana (assembly GCA_963585895.1). Taxonomy (NCBI): domain Eukaryota; kingdom Metazoa; phylum Mollusca; class Cephalopoda; order Myopsida; family Loliginidae; genus Sepioteuthis; species Sepioteuthis lessoniana. The sequence continues at coordinate 126,623 of CAUZXS010003407.1, forward strand.
ATACCATCAGAGTCAGAAGTAATCTACCTAGGTTTTACCAAATAGGATCTTCGCGATTCTGACCTGACTTTATCCTGATGATCCAGTTAGGTGAAACGTAGGCATATTACTTCTGACTTCTGACTTGGTGTACTGAGAACACTTACGTTCAGCCAAAAGTACTGTGTTGGCATTTTTCCTTTTGACTTGCCACTTTCATATTCTTTTTTATAGAATTATTTTCCCTCATATTACTTTGTGTAATATGTCTTTTTTATTTACAAATTGTATCATCTGTTTTTTTCATGCTGTCAGAATGAAAGAATAGTTATAAAACTAAAATATATATTAGAATTATCATGACTAGAAAATCCGACAAACGCCTACACGTGACATACGGAACACTGAACAGCTCTTTCGCCCTTATTGGGTCTTATCAACACACCGTGATCTCCATCACTAGAGATCAAACCCACAAACACAGAAGCGGGAAACTTTACCACTGGCCCACATGTTCGTGTCAAATATAAGCGATGCCAAGTTAATTAGTCATGGTAACAATGCGCGACCACTTGACCTAATGTGTCTTGAAGGTGTGTAGTCCCTACAGAGGACACGGCCACTTCCAGGGCTACGTTTTCCCAAGTCGGTGTTATGAATCCACATAACGTTAACCTCATGGGCAGGGAATAGAATTATATATATATATATATATATATATAAAGGTGAACGAACGTCCAATGTAAATTCTGCTTTTAGTTGATCTGATGTATATATAGATATATATTTCTTGTGATTACGCAAAATCAAGAAACGGCTGCTATGGCATAAGTAAACGCGTTTTTAAATCCCAAACTGCACTTAAATGAAGATGAATGAACGTCCAATGTAATGCCTGCTTTTATTTGATCTTGTGTATATATAGATATATATTTCTATTAAATACCCTGTCCGGTGGCAAAAGCTGCTTGGTAGCGCCAGAAGTGGCTGTACCGCCTTGAGCTACCGAAACTGTGTTATCACCCTGGTTGACGGCTGATGAGGACAGAGTATCGAACGTGCTTTCACACGTTGTATGATGAAAAATAATATATATATATATATATATATATATATATATATATGGGATGTAAATGGACATGGTGACCCGAGTTCAAATCCTTTACGAAGCAGTTAACAAGTTATATAGTACTATTACTCACGAGAATTATGTGGATTGAACTGTTCTCCGTACATCTATGGCCCAAAACTTGGAAGATTTGATTCTTTAACATTGGTAGAGCAACCGATACTGGAGAAGGAAAACCTTGAATTTACACCTGTCAACTCCGCTGTCACATACTGTTCGTGTTGAGGGGTTGGTAAATGCGCTCGCGCGCGCACACACACACACACACACACACACACCCATATATATATATAGATTTCATTGAATAATAAAGACAAATTTTGTTCCAATCGCTTTCGGACCCTTGCTATTTAAAAAGGAAACGATATCAATAGAAATAGAATACATAGGAATACCCCCCAAAACTCAAAGCATTTCAAAACATTGTCGCTATTTTCAAAATTAATTCTATTAATTTTAGGGTTTTTTGTTTTTATATGTAGAGAAGTTCATCAACCAATTCCAACCTGAAACTAAGACACTTATCAGAAAAATTGAAAGGATCTTAAATAAATTATACCGATAAAATTTGTCTTTATTATTTAATGAAACATGCTAAAATGAACGACTGCCGCCAAACTACACAACACACACACACACACATATATATATATATATATATGTGTGTGTGTGTGTGTGTGTGTGTGTGTGTGTTTCTGTGTGTGTGTGTGTGTGTGTGTGTGTGTGTGTGTGTGTGTGTGTGTGTGTGTGTGTGAGTATAAAAGTCTGGATTGTGTAGATCCATTCATATATAATCCCCTATCGGCTGGGACTGCAGAATTCATCAACTGCATCTCTGCTGATGTGTAAGATTCCGCTAAATAGTGTCCTGGATATGACACTAAACAATCTGATAGTGCGGCCCCAGTGATACTGGAGTTTAGGAGAATGCAGACAACCCCTTTATTGTCATAAAGTGGTAGCACCTGATAGAGTCCTATTTATGAGTCAAATAGAACTAAACTCTGTACTTATGCTAAACTGAATAATTTGAAATAGTACTGTTTTAACATTGGCTTGTGTGTAAATTGTAAAAAAATATACTTGTGCGAAACTGAGTTGTTTGAAATAGAAGTTTTTGACATTTAAACTGCGTACTTAATCTAAACTGAATTGAACCCTTTGTAGTCCTCCAGAACTAAAGGCGAGACAACACTTTGGAATCATTACGTGTTTAACTGATTTCCCACCTGGCCAGAATGAGACACAAGATCACCTGTGCGAATAATACAACTAATGAAGAAATGCAGAACGTGTAAGCGTACCAACTAGCATTATTCAAACACTCATAGCGTTGACAGACAAGAGATTAAACTGCACCCATTACGTATTATACACGCTGAAAACAGGCAAAGTTTATCCCCCTTATTCTTTCTTGCTCTTTCTCTCTCTCTGTTTCTCTCTCTCTCTCTCTCTCTCTCTCTCTCTCTCTCTCTCTCTCTTACGTTCTCTATTTCATTTTATCTTTCTATGCATCTCTCTCAGCCCATTTACACTAAACGCATACACACTCACATACATAATTTTTTTTTTTATTTGGAGGCATTGGATATTTCTCTCTCTGTTTCTCTCTCTCTCTCTCTCTCTCTCTCTCTCTCTCTATTTAATTTTCTCTTTCTATGCATCTCTCTCAACCCATTTACACTAAACGCATACACACTCACATACATAATTTTTTTTTTTATTTGGAGGCATTGGATATTTCTCTCTCTGTTTCTCTCTCTCTCTCTCTCTCTCTCTCTCTCTCTCTCTCTATTTAATTTTCTCTTTCTATGCATCTCTCTCAGCCCATTTACACTAAACGCATACACACTCACATACATAATTTTTTTTTTTATTTGGAGGCATTGGATATTTCTCTCTCTGTTTCTCTCTCTCTCTCTCTCTCTCTCTCTCTCTCTCTCTATTTAATTTTCTCTTTCTATGCATCTCTCTCAGCCCATTTACACTAAACGCATACACACTCACATACATAATTTTTTTTTTATTTGGAGGCATTGGATATTTCTCTCTCTCTCTCTCTCTCTCTCTCTCTCTCTCTCTCTTTCATTTTTTTCTCTCTTTGCATCTCACTTAGTCCATTCACAGTAAACGTAGGCTGTCACACATTTTCTTTTATTTGGAGACATTGGATATTGATCTCTCTCTCTCTCTCTCTCTCTCTCTCTCTCTCTCTCTCATTCTCTTTTATCCATTTCACACTGTTTTTCTCTTTCTTTCTCTCACTCTTTTTATCTATTTCTCACTCTTTCCTTGCGTACATACTTTCCTCTGATACCTCTCTCTCTCTCTCTCTCTCTCTCTTATTCAGTTCACTTCTTTTCACTCTTTTTCTTAATCAATTTTCTCTCTCTCTTTCATACAGTTCAGTTCTTCTCTCTCTTTCTCATAATCTACTTTCTCTCTCTCTCTCTGTCTCTCTCATTCAGTTCAGTTCTTTTCTCTCTTTCTCTTAATCCATTTCTCTATCTCTCTTTCTTTCTCTCTCTCTCTTTCTCTCTCTCTCTGATTAATTTAGTTCAGTTCTTTTCTCTCTTTCTCTTAATTCATTTATCTCTCTCACTCTCTCTCTCTCTCTCTCTCTCATTCATGTTCAGTTCTTTTCTCTCTTTCTCTTAATCCATTTCTCTTTCTCTCTTTCTTTCTCTCTCTCTCTCTCTGATTAATTCAGTTCAGTTCTTTTCTCTCTTTCTCTTAATCCATTTCTCTTTCTCTCTTTCTTTCTCTCTCTCTCTCTCTCTCTCTCTCTCTCTCTCATTCTGATTAATTCAGTTCAGTTCTTTTCTCTCTTTCTCTTAATTCATTTATCTCTCCCACTCTCTCTCTCTCTTTCTCTCTCTCTCTCTCATTCAGTTCAGTTTTTTTCTCTCTTTCTCTTAATCTATTTCTCTCTCTCTCTCTCTTACTCTCTCTCACTCCCTCTTACTCTCTCTCTCTCTCTCTCATTCAGTTCAGTTCTTTTCTCTCTATCTCTTAATTCATCTCTCTCTCTCCTCTCTCTCTCTTTTCACTGTGTTGACATCTTTCCCTCTTCCTCTTTATTATTCTGTTAATCCTGTCTCGTTTTCTTTGCCTGCCTGTCTTTATTTCTCTTTATTTCTCGTTTCTAATTCTTTTCATATATTTCCTCTCCTTTCTTTCAACCATTACATTTGTACAGTCTCTCTTTGCCTTACCTATCTCACTCACTCTTTCTCAATTCGGCTCTGAATATCAAAGTTTTATCTTATTCATCCTATTTCTCCTGAACTCGTTCTACCGGAGCTTCATGGCATTTCCTGGACAGGAAGCGGTACACCAATTAAACAGATTAAAAAAAGAAAAAATCAGATGTGCGTCTTTTCCCAAAGTATTCTATGCCAGTGGCATCGATAATATGTCCTACTTATTCTGATTATGTCATCAAAAACGAAGAAAACAGCTTATTATATTAAATTTATACATCATCATGAAATATAATTCAGTTACACGCCTTTACCCAAAACTTCACGATTTTCGTTGGTTGGGTTTTATGTTATATCAACTATTGGAGGCAAATCCTGTATATATATATATATATATATATATATATATATATATATATATATAGCTTGGGCGCTAACTAAACGGCTAGAGAAGAGGTTAGACGGCAATTACATTAGAATGTTGCGAGCAATATTGAAAAAGTCCTGGTGGCAACACCCTAGAAGACACCAACTATACGGCCACCTGCCTCCTATCACGAAAACTATCCAAGTTAGAAGAACCAGATATGCAGGACACTGCTGGAGAAGCACGGACGAGCTTATAAGTGATGTACTCCTATGGACCCCCACATATCGCCGGGCAAAAGCAGGACGACCAGCTAGAACATACATACTGCAGCTATGTGAGGATACGAGATGTAGCCCTGAAGACCTGCCAGAGGCGATGAACGATAGGGAGAAGTGGCGAGAGAGGGTCAGGGATATCCGTGCTAGCGGCACGACATGATGATGATGATGATATATATTGTCCAAGTCGGATGGGGCTGTAGAATAACCCGACTGCTTCACTGCAGAGGGGTAAAATGAGTCTGCTTGATATGACACTTAGCAATCTGTTTGTGAGGTTCCAGTAATGCTGGGGCTTTGGGAATGTAGAGTATCCTTCATTGCCATCGTTCCCAGGTCCACTCTGGCTCGGAGTGGTATCACCTGATAGGGTCCTATCTATGAGACAAAATGAACTAAACTGTATTCTTATACGAAAATGAATGGCTTGAAATAGAACTGTTTTGTCACTGAAACTGAGTACTAATACTAAACTGAACTGTTAGAATTGAAACTGTTTTTAAATAGAACTAAAGTGTGTATTCTCCTAAATTGAGTTGCTTGAAATAGAAGCGTTTAGACACTTAACTGAACTTTTTTGATTGGTTTGGGTTGGTTTCTTTGTTTAATGGCATATCAAATCTTTTTATGTTATTTAATGCCAAAGCCGTTCTCCTAGAAGAACAGTAGTGGTACTATTTAACCCATAGCTGGGAGGATAAGGGAGTTCATACCTTTCCCAAGGGTATTTGCCCGAAAGTGAACGTAATAGCGCGACTGGAGTACGAACTCGCGTACTACGATTCCGTAGTCCATCGCTTTAACCATTACACCATGAGGACACACCCCGAACTTTTTTGACTTGTATTTCTTGGTAAAGAAAAATTCTACTCATGCTAAACTGAATTGTTTGAAATTTAATTCTACATTAAATGACTCGAAAAAGTTTGATACGCCGTAAAAGAAACCAACCAACCAAGCACAACACACACACGTACACACCTAGAAGTAATGGCAATGAAGGTGTACTCTAAATTCCCCATAGAATCAGGACGGAAGCCTCACAACTTGATACAGTTTATTGCCATGTCCGCGTCATTCGTTAGAATAGAGGTCTTACCCTCTACAGAAATGCAGTCGGCGTATCTACAGCCCCATTGGACAGAGCTAGCCAAGATTTTCTTCCCTGCCATATACTAAGGAGTGTCAAGGTTTTTTAAAAATATTTTGATACATATTAGGTTACGACGGGTATATCACCTGGCTGAAGCTGTTAAAGCCGCTATGGTTGGCAGTATCATGGCAGTTGGTACGCTAACGCGTTTTGCATTGTTTCATTCCATATTTGGAAGTTGCACAGTGGCACGGTGTATTTATTCTAAAGCCCCAGCCGACTGGGATATCTGAACTTTCGATAATTAAGATAATGAAATTTTCTTGGAAGGTACTTTACTCACCAACTATGGGTTAAATAGCAACACTTTTGTTGTTTTATAAGTATTGATTAAGCAATTAAAATCTACAAAAGTTGATATGCCAATAAACTATGAAACCGACTGGGATATCTACCGATTTTCCTCGAATATCGAAACACTAAAACTGCACAAGTGATATACAGTGACATTTATAATATGGTAATTAAGTTTTTAATTGATTAATTATTTGGGAGGCATTGTTTAATTTTTTTTATAAAGAAAATCACTCATCATGTTGAAAATTTTAAAGAAAACTCTGTTTTCTTACGCGATGAGCACCACGTCAATCGGAGAAAAAAGTAAACTGTTGATAATTAAGATCCTATTTACCCAACCCCTCCGTTCGGGCAGGATATGACACAAGGTCAATATTCAAAGCGGAGTTTAGCAGGTTTGAATTCAGAGTTTTCCTTCTCCTAGCCCAGTTGCCTCACCAAGGCTGAAGAACCTAGTCCGCCCTACTATTTACCCATAGCTGGAGGGAGAATAATTGGATTCATACCTTTCCCAAGGGTATTAGTGCTATGTGAAATGCAATCAGTCTTGTCCAGGAATTGAACTCGTATCGCCGTGTCCATATCCTTTGACGATAACCATTACACCACGGGCACCTCCAACTGTTGATAATTAAGATAATGACATTTTCTTGGAACGTACTCTACCAACCAACTCTGGGTTAAATAGCAACAATTTTGTTGTTTTATAAGTATTGATTAAACATTTAAAATCTACAAAAGCTGATATGCCAATAAACAAAGAAACTGAAGCAAGCAGAAGTAACCTCTCTGTGCAAGCAGGATGCGATGCCCAGTCACTTTTAAGCGGAATTTAACGTGTTTGAATTCAGTTTTCCGTATCCTAGACCTATAGCCATACCAAGGTTAAAGAGTCCAGTCTGCCCTCCTATTAACTTACAGCTGAAGGGAGAATAGTTAAATTCATACCTTTTCCGAAGTTTATAAACACTGTGTGAAATGAAAAACGCCTCTTCCGAGATTTGAACTCGGGTGGCCGTATTATATCACGAACATTATATCACGAACCCTTGTAATATAATTGCGGAGGGATTTCGTTTCATATATCTTGCCTTTTAGTTTAGTTAAGCTGAGAACCTTGCGCTTAGTGCATGGGTTAGTTAGGTGCACACACCGGGGACGTGAATGACGTCATGCCCGGAAGCGCTGAGGATTTTGGGGATTTGAAAAAAAGCAGTGAGTTGAGATTAGAGTTTAGAGGAAGGTAGTCGATTTTTGGTCACGCCTCGGCGAGACCCCAGTTGGGGTCTACGAAATGTGCCGCGCGTTTGTTGAAGAAACTGTCTCTCTCTCTCTCTTCATGTTTAAAAACTTGAAACTCAAAAAGGTAATAAAAAGTTTCGTACCTGAACCAATTTCGTGTTTTTCGGATTCCCTATGTCTATTTCACATATATCTTGGTCGTATATTTTTGGACGTGGATATGTTACACCCTTCCAACAAAATTTTATCGAAAATATGCCCATATCTGGATCTTGGGTGAATCCAAGTTATTTCATTAAGATTCTTTTGATGACAAACGGTGTTACGATCTGACACTTTAATATTCCACAACTTTTTAAATCTCACAATTTTAGGGCCAGATATGTTTCAAGATTTTCCTTTTTCCTTTTTAGTACCTTTGTGATGTGCTGAAATGTTATATTCCATCAGCCTCTCGATTCTTTTCTTCATGTTTACCATAACTAGATCTGCTCTTCTGATCAGAAAAGGGTGATCTATTTCAATCTCAATGTTTCAGAGAATATTGTCTAATTTCCTCGGGCAGCTTCTTGTCAGAACATATATCACGGTAAAATTTTAGACTCTTAGACAATTCCCGGTAAAGATTACTTGTGACTAACATGCTGAACAGCAGCATCAACATTGCAATTAGTGAGTTTGAAATTCAGTTACGTCATGGTGTTGACTTTTGGAAAAAAAAGGATTGGGAAACTTATAAAACCACTTATCACCTCAGCTATGTGTTAAACAATAAACTTATACAAGGATAGGTTGGCCAATAAATAACCCACAAAAGTTTATATTCCACTAAGAAATGAAACTAAACCAACAATTCCTCGTGAATTTTAATCTCAGCCTGTGGGGATATTAGTATTACTTTTACTTCTTTACGAGTAATGGTTATCGTCGTAGGAAATGACACGGCGACGTGTTCAAATCCTTGACGACACTGATTGCATTTCACATAGCACTAATACCTTTGGGAAAGGTATGAATCCAATTATTCTCCCTCCAGCTATGGGTAAATAGTAGGACAGACTGGGTTCTTCAGCCTTGGTGAGGCAACTAGTCTAGGAGAAGAAAAACTCTGAATTCAAACCAGTTAAACTCCGCTTAAAAATTGACCTTGTGTCATATCCTGCCCAAGCGGTGGGGTTGGTAAATATGGTTACTTCTTTTCGAGATTTTCACAACAGCTTAAGCCGGTAGTGGTTTTCTGGAGTTTGAGTAGTAGCAAGTTTTCTCAAAGCTCTAAGACTCTTCGCAGTATTCTGGCTAATCTCAACAATGCTGTAATTTGGATGGTTTCTACTCATCCTGTTATTTCAAAATCCTCCAGTTCTTGTATCAATCCCTTGGTGACGTATTAAGAGCAACACTTATAATTAGTATAACCGTCACTTTCATGTTCCACAGTTTTTCAATTATCCGGCAAGTACTTATTCTTTTTTTTTTTTTTTAGCTTTCTTTCAATCTTACTCTGTGGTCAGCCAGGACGGCATAGTCCACAATTTTGCAAATTCTTTTTTTTTTGTTGTTGTTGTTCGTCTTCTGGCCAAGATTAGGTGATCCGTTTTTATCTCAAAACCCCAGAGAAGTTTGTCTGAGTCATCTCCGGGACAGATTCTGGGTTGTGCATATACCATTTGTTTTTATGGTCAGACTTTAATTTCTTGCATAATTTCTAACTGATCACCTTTCCCCCCTCCAGTCGTATCTAGTTTTCTGCATTCGCTTATTATGGGATTGATCATTTCGTTTCTATCACCACATAACCTACATCTGCTGTTTTCTTGCGTCTTATCTATTCTTGCTTTGATATGATTGGTTCTTATGGCGTTGTTTTATGATGCTATTAGAAGAGATTTAGTTTCTGTCTTAATGCTTTCATTTCTTAGTCACATCCATGTCTTCTAATGTGAGATGTTTCTTGTTAGTCTCTTTAAACGTTAAGAGAGTTTTCTTTCCACTTCAACAATGGTCAGCGAGAGCTGGGTTCAATTCCAGGTCGTCATACCAAAGACTCAAAAAATGGTACTTGATTCCTTCTTGCTTATCACTCAGCATTATAAGGTAAAGATCTTAGGTGAAGTGAAGCAATCCAGGGAAAGGAGTAGTGCCCTCCCCTACACCTCAGTGTAGTAGCTATTGAAAAGGGAGTCTTCGGGTCACCCTCGTGTAAGTTTGCCAACTTTGCTTTTTTGTTTTATTTTCTGGTTATTGTTGTTCTAATGATCCTTGTGTTCTCAGTATTGTTTCCGATGGCTGAAATTTGTTATCCTTCACGCTTTTCTATGAAGTCTTCCAGTTATTGTATTGATGCGTCACTAGTGTTTTCAATGCTGTCAAGTCCCCTTTGTTATCATTATTATTATTGCAAGTTTCTTGCATTAAGGGTTTTTCATGAGAATCTGAGTGACAGCAAGTCTTTTCAAGTCTCCGGAACTATTTTCAATATTCTCAAAGAACCCTCTAGTGTGAATGGTCCTGATTCGTCCTTGCATTTCCAACTCTTACAGTCGTCTATAGTGACCGTTCCAAGCGCGTCAAATGGGGACAGTTCGAACGTACTAGTTGGGGACATTTCCAGGTGTAGCAATTGGTGACCGTTCTAAGCGCACCACTTATTAGTATTTACTCATTAGAGTTTTTCACATCAGGGTCAGCTGATGGTCTTTCACTGGAGTTTGAGTGACACCAAGTCTTCTCAAGTCTCCAGGACTCTTCTCAATATTCTGCCCGTTCTCAATAATATTGTCGTTTGGATGGTTTTAACTCATCCTCCAACTTCCAAGTCCTCCAGCCCCTTTAATAATCCTTTAGTTACTGTACCAAAAGCACCAATTACAATTTGCATATTGGTCACCTTTATGTTCCATATGGGTAAATAGTAGGACGGACTAGGTTCTTCAGCCTTGGTGAGGCAACTAGTCTAGGAGAAGGAAAACTCTGAATTCAAACCTGTTAAACTCCGCTTAAAAATTGACCTTGTGTCATATCCTGCCCGAGCGGAGGGGTTGGTAAATAGTACCTTTATGTTCCATAGATTTTTCGTTCACTAACAGGGTGGATGTATTTCTATTCATATTCTTTTGGTTTTATTATGTGGTCTACCAGGACAGCAAAGTCGACAATTTTGCAAATTCATTTTTTGTTTTTGATTATTTTTAGGTCTACTTTTCTAGCCGAAATTTATTATCATTATTATTATTATTATTATTATTGTTGTTGTTGTTTCATTCAGTTTGAATATTTCAGACTAGCTCTAAGTAGTGGTTTTACAGCAAATCTCATGTTTCCAGGTCTCATCTCAGTATCTTAAGTGATCTTAATAGGACTGTGGCCTAGATGGGTTTTTTTTTATTCTTACCCTGATCTCCAGCTTATCTTGCTTCTTTTTCAGGTTAGGGTAAGAAGAGCTGAAAAGGAGAAAAAAATCGAACAACGAAAAAATCTGCATAAAAAAACAGAAAAGTGCCATTTCTAACATTTTTTAGTAAACAAGTGAGTGTTCGTTGATGTAATGTAGTGACTTGTTTAGTAAATTCAGATTATTGAAAAGATTAGGCCTTCTTCTTCCACAAGAAGTCTCTTACTAACTTCTTTCTGACTTGTTAATAACATCTGGGCCACGAAGAGGAGTTTCTAGTGTAATGGAAATGGACACAGCAATAAGAGTTCGAATTCTGGGCAAGGCTATTTGCATTTTACATATCTTGAGAAACATTAATCGAACTATTCTCGCCTCAGCTATGACTAAAAAGTTGGGCAGTGTAGACTCTTTGATATTGGAATGACAACCAGACTATGAGAAGGAAAAATCTGAAATTAAACATGCTAAACTCCGCTTAAAGAATTGACTTTGTCTTCCTTCCTGCTCGTGAAGTGGAATTGGTAAATATTTACTTCTACCGCATTCGTTCTCAGTGGTCCTGTAACCTTCTTTGGTCATTGAGGTGCTACTCAGACCTTTGGTACACATTGCCTCGTAAAATGCATTCTTCTGCAGGTTATAGCTTTTGTTTATTTCATAGTTTTCCTTCAAGAAAGATTCTATATTGCATTACGATTTGCCAGTTGGGAGAATGTAGAATCGTTGGAACCATACTTTTTCCTGATTAATAACATTAGGCAAAATACAAACGTTTTCCTTCAGGATTTGAACTCATTACACCATGATTGACCCTTCGCGTTTGCTTCACAAAAAGTAGGAGATAGTTTGCGAGTATCTTTTGCAAAACTGCAAGGGCAGAGTAGTATGGTCAACAAGAAGTAAGATGAAAAAAATCGCCAGCAAGTCGTTGCGATGGCAAGAAACGAATCAAATCCCCGTCTCAATGTAAATGGTGTTTACTTACTGATTGCATATTTGAACGTGACATTTTTCTCTGGGAATTCTGTGACCACAGGCATTATCGTATTCTCTGCATTTAGCAACACCAGATCGATATTTACAACAAAGATCTTAAAAGAGATTACCATATTCATCAACCACCCCTCGGGTAGGATATGACACAAAGTCAGTTTTTATGCGGAGTTTAACTGGTTTGAATTCCGAGTTTTCCTTCTCTTAGACTAGTTGCCTCACTAAGGCTGAAGAAACCCTGTCTGTCTTACTATTTACCCATAGCTGGAGGGAGAATATTTGGATTTATGCCTTTCCCAAGGGTATTAGTGCTATATGAAATGCAGTCAGCCTCGTCCAAAAATTGAACTTGTGTCGCTGCGTCCATTTCCTACTACGATAACCATTATACAATGAGCACCTCTTAAAAGAGATTACAGACTGAGATAATTAAGTCGCACTTATCTTCGTAATTTCTTTCCCAGTGAGGGACTTCAAACTTAGTTTCAGAATACTAACTTCTAAATCATTACTCTATCTGGTGTCCTCTACTGCTACAAAGCGTGTTGGACATATATATATATATATATAGAGAGAGAGAAAGAGGGAGAGAGACCTTGATTAGAATCACCCATTACGGGTCAAGATACTAACTTCTAAATCATTACCATATATGGTTTTATTTACTGCTACAAAGCGTGTTGGACACACACACACACACACACATATATATATATATATATATATATATATATATGTCATGTCATGTCATCGTGTCGCCAGCACGGATATCCCGGACCATCTCTCGCCACTTCTCCTTATCATTCACCGCCTCCGGCAGGTCTTCTTGGTTACATCCCGTGTCCTCACATAGTTGCTGTATGTATGTTCGAGCTGGTCGTCCTGCTTTTGCACGGCCATATGTAGGGGTCCATAGGAGTACATCCCTTATGAGCTCGTCCTACGCAGGACACTGCTGGATATATATATATATAGAGAGAGAGACCTAGATTGGAATCACCCATTACGGGTCAAGATACTATCTGTTTATCCCGGAAAAGTCCTCTTCCAGCATATTTGGCATCAACAAACACAAACATCAAAGAATTCATTCCTCTTGATCGAATACAGTAATATCGACCATCGAATGTTTATCTTGGTTTTCAATAAATGAAGCACGACAACAAAAATGTTAAGGTCTTTAATTTCCTGTAAAGATTTTCTATAACCCGGTTAATGAGTTTGTTATTTCTTTTTGACTGAAAAGAGAGTAACTGAAAGGCTGCACTGGATCTATCTATCTATATATATATATAATTAACTTAAATCGCGAGTCGGAATTCTCCTACTAAAGTTTCACCTCGACGGATCATCAGGGAGTCGGTGCGAGACTCCATGATGATGCGTCGAAGTGAAACTTTAGTAGGAGAATTCCGACTCACGATTTAAGTTAATTTTGTATTTGGCTCCACTCGTGTTGAGCACTCATGTAATGAGTGCAGCGTTTGACGGTGGGTTGTATTTTTCTTTTGACCAAATGACTGCATATCTCTTGATTTTTTTCAACTGATGTGACGGAGTTGGTCTTTTTTTTCCCTGGGGCGGTGATTCGAGATATTTTCATCTCTTGTTCCTGGCGGTTATTTTCTTTTTTCCTGATAACTGTGAATGCTGGTAGATAGTAGGTTAGTATACATATATATATATATATATATTGTCATCCACTGACAGACACTTTCGTTATATCACAACTCATCAGTATTCTGAAATAGTAAGAAATTTCATATAATTCGACAGGAGTGCTCGATGTATGGCTGTTAGAATATAGATTGAGTTTTCTTACATATACGTTACATATATATATATATATATATATATATATAATAGCCTCGGGCACCATAAGGGGTATAATGGTTACCATGCTTTACGATTGACTTCCTGTCTCATTGGGTGCCCCTTTCACTCAGTCTTGTTCCATAACTAAGGAAAAACCTAGATGAATAACGAAATATATTCACCATTGTTATAAATTAGGCTGATAGCATGTAGTTTCCGGATTCACTCTGTTGGATTTTAGGTAGCCATCTTCTTATCCGTCGTTGGATTCTTAATACAAAAGGTATGTCTTCTGAGTACAAAGGCTGGAATACGTTTTTACACTAGACCGTAAATTACATCTGCTCATATATGCTTTTGTGATCTCTGATTGTCTGATCTGCTGCTGCTACTATTGGGTAACTTATTGAATACTTGCTAACAATTTGTATTATAGGAACCTCCCCCAAACAATCCAACACACTCTCGCTTTTTCTATCCTTCTCTTACGTTCATCACTCTTAGCAGATTCTCTTCTCTGCACCCATATATATATATATATATATATATGTGCAAATTTTCTTGAACATGAATGATATTTTCTGTCTACATATTTTCTTCTGGATCCATTCGTATTGGTTTATTGATTTTATCATTTTCGGTGGGAATTGATTTATGTGTTGTCCATAGATGTATATATCCCAAGTACTTTCTGCCTGACGTTGGGCCATAATCTATTACAAACGTGATGTAACTTTTGTTTTTGCATATTACTACTATGTAAGAGCGTCTTTACCGTTGGAGAGTATAGCATTTGCTTTTAAATGGGTTTCTATAAATTGTGTCAGTAGCTAAAGACAATTAAGTACATAAATTAATTCTGTTAAGTGTTGGTTGCATGGTTCTGATATGTGCTTCGAGAATATTAGAAACATGCAACCGACTCTTAACAGAATTAATTTTCAAACCAGTGCTAAAGTAAATTTGTATTAACGAAGAAATGCAGTGTATATATATATATATATATATATATATATATATATATATATATATATATATATATATGCTTATTGGCCTAATGGGTAGAGTGTTCGCCAATGGTCCGGGAGACCAGTGTTCAATCCCAGGTCGCGTCAAACCAAAGACCGTTAAAATGGTACTTGGTACCTTCTTCCTTAACACTCAGCAATATAAGGTACGTCTCGAGGGTAAAGTGGAGCAATTCTGGGAAAGGAGTAGCGCCCTCCCTTACCCGTCGATGTAGTAGTTATTGAAAAGGGAGCCTTCCGGTCGCCCTCGACTACGGTCGCCAACTTTACTTACTTATCTATCTATATATATATATATAGTGCAATTAAATGGAGACTCAAACTCGGTTAAGCCGTCATAATAAATTTATTTCGGCGGAGAACATTGTTGGTATATTCTCCGTCTCGTCGGATGACTCTTTTTACATGCTCTGTATTGTCCCAGAGATGTGATGCGAATGAGGAGTTACAGTTCGTATTCAGAAGATAAATAGGAAAATTAAGGAAATTAAAAATAAATTAAAAATCAGAAAACAAAGATAGAAATAAAAATAAAATAAAAATAAATGACATAAAAATAAAACAACATAAAGTGGAACTCATTCGTTCATAGGCGTGAGCAGAGGGTGTGAACATATTATATGTTAGAACGATTAAGAAACAGGAGTGGAATTAATCTACTGGTCAGTCCCTTTTAACTTTGTGTTCTGTTTGCGGTTTCATCTACTTGGCAGGTGTGCTATTCTAAACAGACTCAGATCTTTTAACTAATGGCTATCTCATATATGATTTATATTTATTTCTGATATGTCTGTTAATTAACCCAGCTGTTGCCATCTTACATGTTCCTCTTGTTTCAATTAGGATCGAGATACTATATATATATATATATATATAAGACTTTCAGGTTTGTTCGACTGTGTTAGTTGCAAACTGCGGGACAGAAACATATATAGTATAAGTCAGTCGGCTGATCTGAATCCAAAAGGCACTGGCAAGAAAGACGAAGAGAAGTAATTTACTAAGTTTTTGCTGAGATGTGTCACAAGGCCATGTCAATGAGGCACCCGAAGAGACTTGAACTCACTCCTGTAGGTTTGATGCCGAAAAAATGAACTAAAAATACTTATCACTTGTGACTTTTACATTCCAGCATTCCCTTATCTCTAAAGGACGATAAATAACAAATATCTTTTCTAGAAAAAAGTTTTACTTTTTTGTTATATTTTTTGTTGTTCTGTCCTCCCAGGAATCAGCGATTTCCAGTCCTACCGCTCTCTAACCTGCGACCGTCGCAAAAAAAAGGAATAATAGTATGTTTTCTATCGTTTCAAAAATACTGATAAAGTATATTTTCTACCCTTAATTAAAACAAACTACCCTTTTAGAAACCAATAGAGCAAAATAGATGGATATTATTATTTATATGGATTTAATTTTTTAAAAAAATCTTAGAGAACTATAGGCGTTTATTTAAAAAAAAAATGTTTTTTTTTTAAATTTCGACTAGCTTTCCGAAAATAATTCCATCTACTTATTTTCACTGAATGTGGTTTTCATTTATTTTATGGCATATCAACCCTTGTAGGTTAATCAATACCAAATTATTTTTATCTGGGTTCAATCCCAGGTCGAGTCATACCAAAGACTTTAAAAATGGTACTTGATACCACCTTGCTTAACACTCAGCATTATAAGGTACGGTTCAAGGGTAAAGTGGAGCAATCCTGGGAATGGAGTAGCGCCCTCCCCTACACCTTGGTGTAGTAGCTATCGAAAAGGGAGCCTTCGGGTCACCCTCGACTATGGTCGCTAACTTTACTTTTTACTTATATTAAATATAAAGGATTTCGGGTGTGTCCGTGGTGTAATGGTCATCGTCGCAGGAAATGGACACAGCGACACGAGTTCAAACCCTGGACGAGACTGATTGCATTTCACATAGCACTAATACCCTTGGGAAAGGTATGAATCCAATTATTCTCACTCCAATTATGGGTAAATAGTAGGTAAGACTAGGTTCTTCAGCCTTGGTGAGGCAACATGTCTAGGAGAAGGAAAACTCTGAGTTCAAACCTGTTAAACATCAATTAAACATCAGTCATTTGCTTACACTTGGGTAAATGATCAAACAGTTCTATTTCTAACAATTCAATTCAGCATAAGTCAACAAAGTTAAATAGTTCTAAGTATTGCTATGTATCACTAACAATTCTATTAATCCGTCTTATTTTTACACACAGTTAAATGATGAAATAGTTCTATTTCAAGCAATTCAATCTAGCATAAGTACACAGTTTAAATCTCAAAAATACTATCTGACCCAGAGATAGGACCCTATCAGCTTCTACCACTCCCAGCCAGCGTTGACCAGGAAGCAATAGCAATAAAGGGCTACTCCACATTCCTCAAAGTTCCAGCATTACTGTTGTTTTAGCATATTACTACTGTGTAAGGACGTCTTTGCCGTTGAAGATTATATCGTTTGCTTTTAAATGGAATTCTATAATTAGTGCCAGTAGCTAAAGACATTTAAGTACATTAGCACTGGTTTGAAAATTAATTCTATTACACAGTAGTAATATGCTAAAACAAAAGTTACATCACTTTTGTAATAGATCCTTCCCTGATGATGGCCCAAAGTCGGGCAGAAAGAACTAGGGATACATACAACTATGGACAATACATAAATCAATTCCCCCAGAATACGATAAAAGTAATACGGGAATTCGAACGGATCCAGAAGAAAATATGTAGACATAAAATGTCTATTATGTTTCATGAAATTTGCATGTATATATATATATATATATATATATATATTAACAAATTGAAAACAAGGTAATCCAAGTAGAAAGAGAGATTTATTGAGAAGCAAAGTCGACACTATAGCGTTTCGTTTCTAATGAACCATCATCAGGACTGTGAGGGATGATATTAGTGGTGTTAACTCAACGATGGGAGCGTAGAAAGTGGGAAATATAAAAACCTAGGGAAAATTATATTTTCTCACTTCTTACACATCCATCGTTGATTTAACATTACTAATATCATCCCTCATAGCCCTGATGATGGTTCATTTGAACCGAAACGCTATAGTGTCGACTTTGCTTCTCAATAAATATCTCTTTCTACTTGGTTTACCTTGTTATCTATTTTTCTTTACAAATTGTCGGATTACAATCCAATATTTACTTCCATATATATATATATATAGAGAGAGAGAGAGAGACAGACAGACAGACAGACAGAATGACAGATAGATACAGAGACAGAGACCTGTGCAGGTTTTGATATTAGGGTGTTCAGAGAGAAAATACTGAAACAAATATGAGTTAAATTGATTTCAACATTATCATTCAAAATCTAATCCAATTCTTTTTTTTTAATCCAACAAACCCAAGAAAAGATTTGATCGTTCGGATGGATGCTTCTTCCACATACTCCATTCTCAACAGATTTAGCGCCTACAGATATTTACTTGTTTCGATCAATTGAACATTTTTTAAAGTGGCTGAACATTCAGAAATAAATAAGTTGAAATCATTTCTAAAAACTTTATTTGGAATAAACTTCTGATTTCTTTTGCTGAAAATCAAAAATTTTCTTTCCATACTTCCATACATACATAAGCTCCTATTTACGTTTATATATATATATATATATATATATATATATTGCTTAACGATTTATTAACAAGGTGACAATTTTCCATTTTGTCCAAAAACTGAGAGGAGGAATTTAAAGACATGATGTCGACAGATATATGTGGATGCTGTTTAAAGATTGTTAGGTTCCACAAAAATACCCCAAACGATGGTCATTTATCTTATTTACTTAAATTATAAAGTAAGTAATGTTGGCGACCGTAGTCGAGGGTGACCCGAAGGCTCCCTTTTCGATAGCTACTACATCAAGGTGTAGGGGAGGGAGCTACTCCTTTCCTTGGATTTCTCCACTTTACCCATGATCCATACCTTATAATGCAAAATGTTAAGCAAGGAAGAATCAAGTGGCATTTTTTGAGTCTATAGTATGTGTTGTGATGCTGGTAAAAGAAAGACACGGGGAAAACAAAAAGGTAGATAGAAAAACATTTATTTACAAGTAACAGAAACAAGATACAAGTGAACCTGGTTAAACAATAGTTAGCTGAGAGTCCAGTCGGGTAGCGACTATTGTCCACAACGCAAGTGCTATCACGTGATTGTGTCATGTGGGTTTAGATCAACCTCTGGTGAACTTCGGTCAACGCTCCGTTGACGTGTACTGTTGGAGTGGGGTTGTTATATTGTCATCTACAGCATCATAACGACACAATAAATAAACAGACGCAGGAAGACTTCTTTATAAATATATATGTACCTCTCACGTTATTGTAAGGGTTCGAAAAGGTTACTGAAGGTTTGCGTGTGAGAGGGAGTTGGAGACCGAACAGAAACTGTAATATTTCGACCCCCACTCTTATGGCCGTCAGCATTGTGTCTTTCTTGTTCTCCTGATGCTCAACAGGAGGCCCAGAGGCCCACTCAGTTGGGTGACGGCTTTATTTACTGCATCTTATGAGCATCTTCTCTGGACCCCCAACTCATCAGGGCCCCAATGGTCCCTTCGGCCTGATGTGGCTTTACCTACCACATCTCGTCTATAACTCCCACTCCAACTCTAACTGTAACTTCTCAGGGGCCCCAAGGCCCCTTCGGCCTGATGTGGCTTTAACTACCACATCTCGTCTACCTCCCCTCCAACTCTACTGCAACTTCTGTCTTGACTGAGTTATATAATAGTTCAACGCCCACTCAGTCGCCTACTCGATCTTTGAAATCGCATGTTTGATCGTCATCAAGCGGAAATAACTGTCATGCAGTTCACAGGTCACTCTCATCCGGTGCATCAGTCCATGAGTGTACCATGGGATTTTTTTTTACCTCGTCCTATTTCATCAGCCAATTTCCGCTTACGCGATTTCCTCTCAACTGCCATTAGAATGTGTCACTTCCTTCCGGTGCATCACCTTGGAATGGCATTTTTGGCCGGGTCGAAGGCCAAAATACAACAGGATGAGTCCATTATGTAGGGAGTACAACAGTGTGACTCGACCTGGGATTGAACCCAGTTCTCCCGGGCCATTAGCGAACACTCTAAGCATCACGCCAATATAGCTGTTTCAAATTATTAGCGCAGTGTTATTTGAATTCTTGTAAACTAGAAAATAAACATAGCATCAAAACACCCTTAACATACGTTTCAAATATAAAAAAAATAATTATTTAGAGAAATAATAAAAAGATCTCGAACAATGACAGAATCAAAAACATGCCAGACACAGCGAAAATCATTAAAAGCGAGAAACAATAATAATCTAACATTTCATGAGTCCACAACGCATGGAGCCACAAAATACAAGAATAAAATATGCGAAGTATATAATATAATCATTGAAGAAAAATCTTATACTTTCGAAAATAATTTTTTAAAAAAATATTCATAATGAATAAATGTTTAACATGTGATTAAAAAAATAGTCTAGGTAATCGATTACCGTAAGTGTAAAAAATTATACACAGAAACGATTCAGATTCTTTAACTGTGTATCTTTACACAAAAGTAATATTAAATTACCAGAAAAGAGAAAACCCTCTCTTTCAAAACATCTTTACGAGGGCAGTTATGGAATGTTTAAAATAATGCCAATATACAAAACTGATGATTAAACATTGCACCGAATAAAAAGAAAAAAACCTTATAGATAAATTAAAACCTATATTAAACAGAACCTTCTGATAGACACACACACACACACATAGACTCATAGAGAAAAACACAGACTCTCCCATACGCAAACAGATTCACTCAAGAAAGAAGTTTTGTAGTTGGATTTTATAGCAGATAAACTATCATGAATCATTTAGGAGGAGAAAGTAATCCTCATCATCATCATGTCGTGCCGCTAGCACGGATATCCCTGACACTCTCTCGCCACTTCCCCTATCGTTCATCGCCTCTGGCAGGTTTCCCGGGCTACATCCCGTATCCTCAAACATTTATGTATGTTCGAGCTGGTCGTCCTGCTTTTGCTCGGCCATATGTGGGGTTCCATAGGAGTACATAGGAGTACATCACTTATGAGCTCGTCCCTGCTTCTCCAACAGTGTCCTACAAGTCTGGTTCATCTAACTTGGATAGTTTTCGTGATGGGAGGCAGGTGGCCGTATAGTTGATGCTTTGAGGAGTGTTGCTGCCAGGACTTATTCAATATTGCTCGCAACATTCTTGTGTAATTGCAGTCTAGCTTTTTCTCCATCCGTTTTGTTAGCGTCCATGTGGTGCATCCATACAGCAGTATCGACAAAACTGATGCTAGGAAGAAAATGCGTTTTATTTTATCGGTCAGGTGTGAAATCCATATGATCGATAGCTTATCGATAGCTGTCCCTGCCTTCGTTAGCTGTGTATCGATGTCCTTTTCTGTTGATGAGACACTGCTTCCTAGGTAGGTGAATTTGTCTACCAGTTTCAGAGAGGTTCCGTCTAGTGTGGAAATGTCGCCTGCTTAGTTGAAGCACATATATTCAGTTTTGTGTGCGTTGAAATGGAGGCCAATGCTTGCGGCGGCTCGTTCCAAACTATGCCGTAGTGTTTCCGCTAAGTTGGGTGTATTTGCCAGTATCGCTATGTCATCGGTGTAGTTAGCGTCGGTAATTGTTTTTGCGGGGTACCTTCTGCTTCTTTTCTTTGTCAGCTCGAAGCTGTTTTCTCTGATTTTATCGATCGATGTTTTAAGCACGTAGTCTAGACAGATGAAAAAAGGGGTATAGGGCTAGCGTGTCCCCTTTTAGTACTCCTGCTACAATGTCGAAGTATTCTGTGTCTCCATCCGGAGAAAGTAATAAGGAACAAACCCCCCACCCAAAATCCGAAAGTAAATATACATGCATGGATACGAACACCCACGTATACACATAGACATAAAGAATACACTCTTGAAAACATTTTTAAAAATCTGGAGAGACCAAATTTTGTCACGGACAATTAACTACAAATGGACATTCAGATACACAAATCCAGCCTCAACGTTGTCAAACAATCACCACTTTAAAATCCAAAGAAAATGCTCAAATCAACGATTTCTGAAGCCAACATTAAACGTCAGGAACCCGTGTAGAAGTAAAGAAATGAATAAACTAAAACAAATTCACTCGCAGTCCAATTCATTTTAAAGTATATATATATATATATATATGTGTGTGTGTGTGTGTGTGTATTTATCACATAAAGACGCACATATATTGTGTATGTATGTACACATATATTGTAGCAGTATATATATATATACATATATATATATATGTATCGTGCGTACGTATATGTCAGCACTTCGTGTATATATAGTATAAAAGTAAAGTTGGCGACCGTAGTTTAGGGCGACCAGAAGGCTCCCTTTACAATACCTTCTACCCGGAGTCGTAGCGGAGGGCGCTACTCCTTTCCCTGGATTGCTCCACTTTACCCTTGATCATATTTACCAACCCCTCCACTCGGGAAGGATGTGATACAAGGTCAATTTTAAGCGAAGTTTAACAGGTTTCAATTCAGAGTTTTCTTCTCCAAGACTAGTTGCCTCACCAAGGCTGAAGAACCTCACCCGCCCTACTATTTACCCATAGCTGGAGGGAGAATAATTGGATTCATACCTTTCCCAAGAGTATTAGTGCTATGTGAAATGCAATTAGTCTCGGCCAGGATTTGAACTCGTGTCGCCGAGTCCATTTCCTACGATGGTAACCATTACACTACGGGCAACTCCACTTTACGCTTGATACGTACCATATATTGCTGAGAGTTAAGCAAGGAGGTATCAAGTACCAATTTTAAAGTCTCTATCGTATGACCATTGGCGAACACTACCCATTAGACCAATGAGTCGGTTATATATATACTCTGAGGGGTCGGTGGAGTGTTCGCTAATGGCTTGGGGGACCGGGGTTGAATACCAGGTCGAGTCATACCAAAGACTCAAAAAATGCAACTTGATACCTTCTTGTTTGACACTCATTGTACATATCAAGGGTAAAGTGGAGCAATCCAAAGAAAGGAGTACCGCCCTCCCCTACACTATGGTGTAGTAGCTTATGAAAAGAAAGCCTTTTGGTCGCCTTTGACTACAGACGTCAACTTGACTTTACCGATCCATTAGCCTTGTGGGTAGAGAGTTCGCTAATTATGTCCTTTGTGACTGGGTTTCAATTCCAGGTCGAGTAATGCCAAAGACTCAAAAATTGTACTTGATGCCGCCTTGTTTAACACTCAGAATTAAAAGGTACGTATCAATTGTAAAGTGGAGCAATCCAGGGAAAGTACTAGCATCCTTTCCTCCACCTCGGTGCAATTGCTATTGAACAGGGAGCCTTCGAGTCACCCTTTACAAAAGTCGCCAACTTTGGTTTGGTTTGGTTTGATGGGCTTTACGGCATATCAACCTTTGTAGGTTATTTAACACCAAACCCATTTTTATGTAAATAATCTGTTCTATTCAAAACAATTCAGTTTACCATGAGTACACAGTTTAATTGTCAAAAACATTTCCATTTCAAACTATGCAAGCAGTTATATGTAACAATTCAGTTAAGTGTAGATACAGCTTTAATGTCGAGAAACAGTTCTATTTCAAATAATTCAGTTAAGCATAAGCACGCAGTTTAAATGTAAGTACGGTTTAATTGTCAAAAACATTTCTATTTCAAGCTATTAGTGAAACAATTCATTTTAGCATAAGTATGCTGTTAGTTCTATTTAACCCTATCAGGTGCTACCACATTGGGCCAGAGTGGACCTGGAAGCGATGACAGTTAGTGTATTCTACAGCCCCAGTTGACTGGGCAATTCACTGAGTTGAATGTCAAACAGTTTTATTTCAGATAATTCAGTTGAGCATAAGTACACAGTTTAGATGTCAAAAACAGTTCTATTTCGAGCAATTCAGTTCAGCACAAGTACGCACTTACAATGTAAAAACAGTTCTATTTTTAAAAATTCAGTTTAGCATGAATACGCAGTTTAAATGCAAAAATCACTATAGTGAAAGATCCTCGGTTTAGTTCTATTTAACCCATAGATAGGACCCTTATCAGGTGCTACCACTCCGGCCTCAGAGTGGACCTGGGAGCGATGGCAATGAAGGAGTACTCCGAATTTTCCAAGGCTCCAGCAATGCTGGAACCTCACCATAAGATTGTTTAGTGTCATATCCAGGACACTGGTTGGTGGGGGATCTTACCCCTCTGAAGAGAAGCAGTCGGTGTATTCTACAGTCGCAGCCGACTGGGCAATCGCCAACCTTACGTTTTACTTATATACATATATTGTGCGTGTATATATTGTGTACATATATTGTGTGTATATATGTTTATACACATGTAGTAGATGTATATATACGTATTAAAAGTACATATATATATATATATATTGTGTGTACACACACACACACACACACATATATATATTTGTTGTGAGCATGTATGGATCTATACATATATATGTATGTGTATATACATGGTGATTGGTTTGGCTTCTTCGTTTAATGGCATATCAACTCTTTTTAGGTTATTTAATGCCAAAGCCATTCTCCTAGAAGAACAGTAGTGGTACTATTTAACCTATTGCTGTGAGGATAAGGGGGTTCATACCTTTCCCAAGGGTATTTGCCCGAAAATGAACGTTATAACGCGACTGGATTACGAACTTGCATACTACGATTCCGCAGTCCATCGCTTTAACCATTACACCACGAGGACACCCCCTGTACATATTGTGTATGCATGCATATATATATATATATATATAATATGCATACATATATAGATATGCATACACACACACACACACACACACACACACACACACACACACACACACACATATATATATATATGTGTGTGTGTGTGTGTGTGTGTGTATGCATATATATATATATATGTATGCATATATACATATATATATATATATATATATATATATATATATGCATATATATATGTGTATGCACATATATATATATATATATATATATATATATATATATATATATATATATATATATACAATATACAAATGTATGAATCTATATTACGTCTACCTACATATAAACTCTGTATATATATATATATATATATATATATATATATATATATATATATATATTTGTGTTGGAATATTACCATTTCATAAATTGAGATATTATTTCATGACGATTTAAAATGCCGCTGGCCAAGATAACGTCAACATGTCTAGACATACCCACTCTATTGATATAAGTTGTTCAGCTGTGTATATATTTACTTTTAATTAAAAAGAAACCAAAGTTTTACCCTTTATAATTTTTCACGCTTTTTGCTCACTGATATATATATATATATATATATATATATATATATATATATATATATATATAAATGACGTTCTCATATAGACCCCATCACATGGAGGTGTCAATAATAGCCGACTAACAAGAACTTACCTTACAGACACAGGATCTCGTCTGGAAGACCCATCAGGAGCGATGGATAATATGGACAAATCACGAGAGAGAGAGAAAGAGACAGAGAGAGAGAGACAGAGAGACAGAGAGAGTGAGAGAGAGCGACTTGATGATGATATATCTTTCTATCTATCTATCTATCTCTGGTTTCCTCAAAAAAACTATGCACTCAGACATTTTTTTATGAAATCAGTATTTATGAATACATTTTTAAGTTTTATAATTCAAATTAAAGAAAACAAGGATTATATTTTAAGGTATCTCAGGTCTTTGAACTGATGATCGCTGTTGTCCAGACTCTGCTGATAATATGATTGTATAGAATTGCTAACACCACAGGGTTATCGTAGGTATTCAAACTGACGACGTTCTTCTTACTCACTGCTGATATCACGAATACATGGGCGAGCAAATATCACTGTGATATCGGAAGAGTTTAAAAGACGACCAATCTGTTTAAGGCGCTGCTGATAACGGGATTAGACAAAATAGCCACATTGACATATCCTTCTCATTGGTTTTGGGTGAATTTTGTTTTCTTTACTGCTCTTGCTCCATTATTAGAGGCACGTTTGGTGTTAAGAATTAGATCCTACAATTACATCTACTTGGCACTGGCCAAATGAGAAGCGTGTTCGTCTACAGTCCGAGAAACCGGGTTCAATCCCAGGTCGAGTAATACTAAAGACTCAAAAATGGTATATGATGCCGCCTTGCTTAACACTCAGCATTATATGGTACGTATCAAGGGTAATGTGGGGCAATGTAAAGAAAGAAACAACGCCTCCTACACCATGGTGTTGTAACTAATGAAACGGGAGCCTTTGGTTCGCCTTTGACAACAGTCACCAAATTTATATTACCGGCCCATAGGCCTAGTGGGTAAAGAGTTTGCTAATGGGCAGGGGGACCGGGTTTCAATTCCAGGCCCAGTTATATCAAAAACTCAAAAATTGTACTTGATGCCGCCTGGCTTAATACTTAGCTGAAAAAGATAATGATCAAGGCTAAAGTGGAGCAATCCAGGGAATGGAGCAGCGACCTCCTCTACACCTCAGTGTAGTAGCTACCGAAAAGGGAACATTCGGGTCACCCTCGACTACGGTCGACTACTTTACTTTTATTACTGTTAAACGCCACAGAATCTAATTTATTTATTTGTTAGACCCCCAAGGATATCTTTCCTCACCTCGCTTTTAAAAGGTCTTCTGAATATATACAATAATAATATAATATCTATATACAGACAAACAATTTTATTAATTAATTTATCCGGTAGTTCTCAAATTGCCCTCTAAATATTTTTTCGACCAGTATGTCAGAAATCATTAAAATCTTAACACAATTTCTGTTTTTGATCTGATTAGGAATAGAATATCTTTCTCTACTCCCCAAAAAATAAAGTTTTGTTCACTAGAAAAATCTCTCTTGACAGTAAATTTTTGTTCTTTCGAAATATTGAAAAAAAAAATGTCGACCGTAATTAGAAATTCCATAATTTATTTTAAAATTTCATTTACACCACCTCTCACAATTTTTTCTAGTAAAGTCATCATCATCATTATCATGTCGTGCCACCAGCATGGATATCCCTGACCCCATCTCACCACTCCTCCCTATCGTTCATTACTTCTGGCTGGTCCTCAGGGCTAAATCCCGTATCCTCACATAGCTGCTGTATGCAGGTTCGAGCTGGTCGTTCTGCTTTTGCTCGGCCATGTGAGGGAGTCCATAGGAGAACATCACTTATGAGCTCGTCCTTGCTTCTCCAGCGGTGTCCCGTATGTCTGGTTCGTCTAGCTATTATAGTTTTCGTGATGGGAGATAGGTGGCCGTACAGCTGCTGCTTTGTTGGATGTTGCCTCCAGGACTTGTTCAAAATTGCTAGCAGCATTCTTGTGTTGTTGCCGTCAAGCTTTTTCTCCATACGTTTTGTTAGCGTCCATCTAGTGCATCCATATAGCAGTACGGACACGACCTCTGTCTGGAAGAAACTGTGTTTTATTCTATCGGTCAGGTGTGATGCCATATGATCGATAGCTTATCGATAACTGTCCATGCCTTTGTTAGCCGCGTGTCGATGTCTTTTTCGGTTGATGAGGCACTGCTTCCTAGGTAGGTGAACTTGTCTACAAGTTTCAGAGAGCTACCGCCTAGTGTGGAGATGAGACCTGTTTGATTAAAGCACATGTATTCTGTTTTGTATGTATTGACATGGAGGCCAATGCCTGCGGCGGCTCATTCCATACTATGCAGTAGGATTTCAGTTTGGGCGGGTGCATTTGCCAGAATCGCTATGTTATCGGCATAGTCGGCGTCGGTAATTGTTTTTGCGGGGTACTTTCTGCTTCTTTTCTTTGTCAGCTCGAAGAAAAAAAATCTTGTAATGTAATAAAGAATAACTGTAAACTCTCGTGATAACAACGATCTTTCCCTTTTTTAGTCTTCACGGAGAATACACTGTGAAGTGTAATTGTTGTACTGGATGTAAAATTGGATCATTTTGGCTGAAAACACTGTCACAGAAAAAATCGTGTTTATATTTTCTGGTACATTCATTATTTAATGGCTTATCAACATTCGAAGTTTATTTTGACGCCCAAACTTTCTAACCCATGTTTCGTGAGAAAATGGGGATTATATCTTTCCCAAGGATTTTAGGCCGACAATGAACGCAATTGTGCAACTGGAACACGTTTTAGAACACCCTATATATATATATATATATGTGTGTGTGTATGTGTGTGTGTGTGTGTAAGACCTCTTTATATATAAGACCTCTTTATGGAAATAAATATTGGAGTGAAATCCGACAATGTATAACGAAAAATTGATAACAAGGTAATCCAAGTAGGAAAGATTTATCGAGAAGCAAAGTCGACACTGTAGCGTTCTACATCAGGAAAATGAGGGATGCAATTTGTGATGTTAAATCAACGAAGGATCTTTAAAAGTGCAAGATACAAAAACCTAGGGAAAAT
>CAUZXS010003408.1:0-80000 GCA_963585895.1 Sepioteuthis lessoniana
CCGGTGGAGATTTCTTTGAAGGGGACTAGAGTTTCATGTGTACTATCAGTAAAAGTGCCCATACGAAAAATTCTGGAAACTTATCGTATGCTCCTCGTATATATATGAATTGACTTTTTTGTTCTCGTCCAGTGGGTTGCAGAAGATTAAGACACTCTTAAACAAATATCTTGATTATAATAGTAAATACCCTGATAGTAAGATAGCGATCCTGTAGCTTTCAGGAATGTGGATTACCCCTTCAATGCCATTTCTTCTTGATCCACGACGACCCCATGTCGTCGTACCCGTTAGGGCCCACTCTATGGGTTAAATATAATTACTTAATCATTTAATACACTTGAAATCATTTGATTAATGATTGATGTTAAATTTAATTATTAGTATAAAACAACTATACTGAAACTGTGTGTCATCTAATGAATAATGTTGAGAAGAAATATTTATTTTCGTTAGCAATATTTGAAACCATTTAGTGTCATGGGTAAGACACTAAACTGCATCCGCTGATGATATTCTAGTCTTGGTGTTGGGGGAATATAGAGAATCTTTCCCTAACCATTACTTCCATACCTATTCTGTCCGAAAGTGGTAATACCTGTTAGGGTTCTATCAATGAGTCAAATAGCACTGTTCGATCATTCACTAGAGATTATTATCATTATTATTATTATTATTATTATTATTATTATTTACTCCCTTAGAGTTTTTCATATCAGTGTTAGCTGATGGTTTTTCACTGGAGTTTGAGTGACAGCAAGTCTCCTCAAGTCTCCAGGACTCGTCTCAGGATTCTGGCCGTTCTCAGCAATGCTATCGTTTGGATAGTCTCAACCCGTCCGCCAACTTCCAAGTCCTCCAGGCCTTTTAATAAGATTTTAGTTATTGTGCCTATCGCACCAATCACAACTGGCACAATCGTTACTTTCATGTTCCACAGCTTTTTCAATTCTATAGCAAGGTCGAGGTACTTATCCTTCTTTTCACTTTCCTTCAGATTTATTCTGTAGTCAACCGGGACAGCAAAGTCGACAGTTTTGCAGATTTTCTTTTTTTTGTTTGATTATTATAAGGTCTGGTCTTCTGGCCGTGATTAGGTGATCCGTTTGTATGTTAAAGTCCCATAGGAGCTTATGCGAGTCATTTTCTAGGACAGGTGCTGGGTTGTGCATATACCATTTGTTTGTATGGTCGAATTGAAATTTCCTGCACATTTCCCAGTGGATCACTTTGCCTATCCAGTCGTGTTTCGCCTTATACTCCTGTGCTAATTTGCTGCATTTGCTAATTATGTGATTGATCGTTTCGTCTATGTCACCGCATAGCCTACATTTACTGTTTTGTTGCGTTTTATTTATTCTGGCTTTGATATGATTGGTTCTTATGGCGTTGTCCTGTGCTGCTATTAGGAGGGATTCCGTTTCTCTCTTAAAGTTTCTTCTTCTTCTTCTTCTTCTTCTTCTTCTTCTTCTTCTTATTATTATTATTATTATTATTATTATTATTATTATTATTATTAGTAGTAGTAGTAGTAGTAGTAGTAGTAGTAGTAGTAGTTGTTGGTGGTGTTGTTGTTGGAAATGTATGGAAATATTTAACTCCAAGCAACCGAATGTTTAATGTTAAATAGAATTATTAGTATTAGATCAGAATACTTAAAGTCATTTCTTGCCCAATCGGCTGGGGCTGTAGAATACACCGACTCCACCTCTGCAGAGGGGTAAGACCACTCACCAATGAGTGTCCTGGATATATCACACTAAACAATCTGATGGTGAGGTTCCAGTGATGCTAGAGCTTTGGGGAATGCAGAGTACCCCTTTATTGCCATAACTCCCAGGTCCACTCTGGCCCGGCGTGGGAGCACCTGCTAGGGCCCTATCTAATGGTTTAAATAGAACTAAAGGCATACTTATGCTAAAATGAATTGTTTGACGAAACGGAATAGCTTGAAATAGAAAGGCTTTTGACAATTAAACCGTATTTACATTTAAACTGCGTGCTTATTTTGAACTGAACTGTTTGAAATGGAACTGTTTTTTGACATTGAAACTGTACATACACTAAACTGTATTGTTTAATATAGAACTGTTTTGACATTTAATTGTGTGTAAAGAAAATCTGTACGTAGACTCAACTGAATTAGCTGAATTAAAACTACTTGACTAAACTGAATAGCTTGAAATAGAAATGTTTTTCACTATTAAACTGTACTTACATTTAAACTGCGTACTTATGCTAAACTGCATTATTTGAAATTGAACTATTTTCATAAAAATGGATTTGAGGTTTAATAACCTGTAAAGGTTGATATGCCATAAAACCCAAACAACCAACCGACATTAAAGTCATTTAAAAATTGAATTATTAGTGTTAATACTTGAAACCATATAAATGTATGCAAGCAAATGAATAACATTAGCAACAGTGTACAACCAAGAATGGGAAGGATTAATATTGAAATAATTTTGAATACTTGATAAATAAATTTACGATTGTTAAATTGCAATACTTAAAACATTTCAACTTTGTTCAAACAAATGGGCTTTCATCTAAAAATAAAGTTACCTTCAAACTATCCACTTACAAATAATGTATATTGTATATATGCATAAACAGGGTTTGGCATTATATAATTCACTACGATTGATATGGTATTGTATCAAATTACCTAACCTTGCCTGGTTGTTTATATCTATCCACCAAAGTACATGCGCCTCAGCACCTCCATTGCGATTCCATCAGCCTTCTCCTCGGATAACTACGGAACATGGACCTTTCGTAATCCCGGTATGATATGGAGAAAAATTAACTTTATTCTGACACGCTGACCTACCGTGAGTTAGCAATGGGAGTGTAAATTCATAATTGTTCTTCTGAACTGGTTGCACTAACAACCGAGAGACCCCGATCTGCAATGCTGCCTCTCGCTCGCGAGGGAATTCAAGTAGGGAATCAATGGGAATAGAATGTAAACATCCTAAATTGAAATTAGAATATTAACACACACATACACACACATATAGATATACGTGCGCTCATGTACACACATGTATATGTGTGTGTGTTTGTATGTGTGTGTGTAGTAAATGCTTTTGAGCTCCATATTTGATATTTCAAAAATGTCCTTGATCAACAATCCTTAGTTCAAGAGTCGGTACAATATAATCTTCCTAATGATCCATTTCGTTTGCAATTTTATGATAGGTAACGTAACGGTTATCGACACATTTATTATGATTCATATGAATTATCATCATGTCATAGTGATTGCAAAAATTCTCTTAATTCTCTCTCGAAACATATCCCAAAAAAATATTGCTCTTGTTATGTCCTCTTAACGGTATCATGTGTCTGCACACAGCTGATGAATGTGCATTTTGCTGGCTGGGCAACACTGGTTCGTTCGTATGTACCCATAGGATAACGTCGCTTATGATTTCGTCCCAACTTCACCAGCAATGACCAGCATCTTATTCATAGTACTTCAATGTTTTGTGAGAGAGGAGACAAGTGGCCGTACAGATGTTTTGGTAAGATATATATATATATATATATATATATATATATATATATATAAATTGATAGTTAATGATTCATTCGTGTCGTCACGTTAATCATCGTAGAAAATTGAATTAATCACCTGAGTTCAAATCCAGGACAAGTCTGTTTGCATTTCGCATAGCGTTAATATCTTTAGGAAAGGTATGTACCCATCTATCTCCTTCATACTAGCTATGGGTAAATCGCAGTCTGAGCTCTTTAGCATCTTCAATAAGAATTTGGATTGCTGATATTCACGGACACAGGCATATGCAAGCACACGTACATACATCTATATATGTGTATGTACGTGTACTGAATGTTTTTGAGCCTCATATTTGATGAATCAAAAATTCACTCACTGCAACTGATCCAGGAGAAGAGAAACTTGGAATTTAAACTAGTTGTTCTCCACTTAAAGTATTCACATTGTGTCGATTCTTGTAGGGTGAGTGCATGTACGAGTGTAATTCAATGAATAAAAGTAAAGTTGGCGAACAAAGTCGAAAGCTACCAGAAGGCTCCCTTTTCAATAGCTACTACACCGAGGTGTAGTGGGGGCGCTACTCCTTTCCCTGGATTGCACCACTTAACGTTTGATACATACCTTATATTGCTGAGTGTTAAGCAAGGAGGTATCAAGTAACATTTTTAAAGTCTTTGGTATAACATTTTTAAAGTCTTTGGTATCTCCAAGACCATTGACGAACACTCTACACACAGAATAAAGTGATTTTTTTTCTAAGGATTTGAGAATAGGAAGCATTGTTTACAGTTACGCCAAGAATATCAATAGCACACGGTCATTTCATGCACCAGAAAACTGTCAACATGACCTTCTTTACTCACTGTTGCGCCTGGAACATTTTCTTTACCGGAGTATCAGTGCTTCCATTTCATAGACTATCTTATCAACTCAGCTTCGATGTAGAGAATCCAGTTTTCTTTTACTCGATCCTGCTATTCTGTAAACATCACACATTCTTTGGTAAATTTCATGTTTTGCTTTTTTCAGCCACCAAATATTTGATGTCAGAACTCTACTTAAGTCTAGATTACTGTTGCCTCAAAAGATGCTTTTGTGAGATTAAAAATCGAAACAATGAACAGTCTACATTTTCGGAAACAAATTTAGAAAAAATATATTTTGTTTTTTCAAAAACTTCCAGTATTTATTGAATGACCAATGTCTATCCCTGTATATACGCGCGCGCGCGTGTGTGTGTGTGATGTCAGAGGAAAACAAAGGGGATGAGCCGAAATTTAAAGAATATCAGCTTAAATTGAATAATGGAAAGTTTCTTTCCTTTATTCAATTTAAGCTGATATTCAGTCGCACTGGGGAAAATGCCACAACTCTCAGGGGATTATTTTCCTGGTCAGCATGAACAACAAGCATAAAAAAAGAACTTTAATTGTTACAGATTGGACGATGTAAAATGTTTTGTCGACTTTCCAGCTGAGATTTCCATTCACCACTCAGCGTCTTGACAATGCCATCTGGTCAGTTAATTAAAATCTCCTATTATTGAATGAAAAGGCCCCGTGAACTCTGACAGGAAAGTTGCAAATCCAAGAATACATAACGAGGCTGTATTTTCAAATGGAACTCACATACACTGTAGAGGTAAGCCAAAAATGTATGGTAGTTTTACCAGGTGCGGCTAGAACTCTCTAGCTTAGCTATGGGGGTATTTTGGCCCTGAAACTCTGACTTTTAAGTCATCATCTGATGAGGACTTTATTTATGGCACAGTTTAGTTAAATATTATTCTTGTTTATCATGTGTTTGAAATTACACAGGCACACACACACACACACACACACACACACATATATATATATATATATATAATAAAAACAAAAACCGGTCACATTATAATTATGAATTTATTTCCATCCTGTCATGGGTATTGATATGAATCAAAAACACCAAAAATAACAGGACTTCTTCAGATTTAATGGATAAAATGATTAAGAATAAAAACAGGAAGAAAGAGTGGGAGGGGGTAGAAGTGAGGTGAAGAGTTTCCTCCCCATTTAGCCCACTTATATATAAATATATATAGGTATTATTTGATCCAGTTTAACCGGACTTGGGAGTAATTCCATCAGGACAAAAAAAAAAAAAAATTCAACAGTGAACATTTACATTTTCCTGGTAAAGAACTAAATGTAACTGACATTAAAGTACAATAATTTCTTTAAGAAAAGACAAAACCGGTCACCTGAGGATTATAAATTTATTTCCATCCTGTTATGTGTTTTTGATATAAATCAAAAAACAGGAAAAAGATATATATATATATATATATATATATATATATACGTGTGTGTGTGTGTGTGTAATTAGACTATAAAACTTTGAGAATATGTAAAAAAAAACAGATGATACAATTTGCAAATAGAAATTATACAAAATTATATCTGAGAATAAAAATTCAATAAAAAAAAGAAAAGAATAAAGGCACCTGTACAATTCGAAAATAATCAAATAGTTATGAGATGCTAAAAGTAAAAAAAACACTAGCAGAATAAACAAAGCTGAACTTAAAAGGTGCTCGATTCACTAAGCAAGGCAGATTTATTGTTATAAAGCCTGCAGAGTTAGACAATTACCAAGAATCTGACTCTTCCTGAAGATCCAGTTGGTGAAACCTAGATTGATTCATCTGACTCTGTAGAATTTATTAATTTATATATATATATATATATATATATATATATATTGTCATCCACAGACAGACTGTTTCGTTCTATCAGAACTCTTCAGTGTGGTTAGACATGTAGGAAGCTCCAAGCCGAGATCGAAACACATCCAACTTTACGTTAGACTAAGTCTCAGACCGCTCGTCCAACAAGAGTACCACGTTGACGAAGGGAATTTTTAAGGTATTTATGTATCAACAGCAGCAGCGTCCGTTTGCTTACATTTTTATACCCTATCGGCTACCGGAGTGCTCAATTCTTTCGAAGAGCTTTGCATTATGCGAGCGGCGGCCGAAAATTCCTTCGCCAGAGTGCTCAACCCCAATGGGGGAGCGTATATATATATATATATATATACGAGTGGATGTGTTTACACAACCCCTACGCTATGAGTGAGACTCAAACTCAATTTTAAAAGAAAAGTTTAACAGATTTTGAATTCATAGTTTGCTATCTCTTAGACCTGTCATTAAGGTGAAAGTCAGCCTTACTATTTACCCTTAGCAAGAAGAAGAATAGTATGATTAATTCCATTCTCAAACCCATTAAAGCTATATAAACGTAAACATTCTCGTCCAGGATTCCAATTTAATTCGCCCGTCAACGAATATAACCATAATATACCCATACGAAACCAAATAGAAGTTGGTAACCCTACGACACACATAGACGTTCGTACTACCAGGGTTCTCTGCAGGCCCTGGTAGTGCTACGACACTATGTATACATTTATACCGCCACCGTTCTAACGGGTCTATAAGCCTAGTATAACACCGTAAGTATCAGATAGCCCCCTGTTGTAATCTCAAAGTGAGAAAAAGTGACGAGCACACAAAAACCAATCTTGGTTCGCTAATACAAAAGTTTATTTGCTACTTCTGGCCTAATGAGTAGACTGTTCGCCAACGGTCCGTGAGACCGGGGTCCAATCCCTGGTTGAGTCATACCAAAGAATCAAAAATGGGACTTTATGCCGTCTTGCATAATACTCAGTATTATAAGGTAAGAATCAGGGTTAAGTTTAGCAATCCAGGAAATAGAGTAGCGCCCTTCCCTAAATTTCAGTATAGTAGCTGCTGAAAAGGGAGCCTTCGGGTTACCCTCGGCCAAGGTCGCCAACTTACATCGATTAGTAGTCGTCGAGTAGAGATAAAAAGCATAAGAAAAATGATTCAACCATTATAGCTAGACAAAGAGAAACAGAATTTCATGAGCAGAGGCAGACCTTGATTTTATATTTTTCCCTTCTCTGTGATTGTTCTCGCACTTGCTTTTTCGCGGGGTCCATCATTAAAGCTTCGCATCTGGGCTCGAATGTTTGTCTTTACATCGTTGTGTCTTGTCTCTAACAGACCCTTTTTCTCTTTTTTCAATGCTGCGTCCACTCCCCTAACGGTTTTCCGTTTAAGTTTCTTTCAGCCAATTAGCTGAAACGTTTTTATGTTTAAGCAGGGCATCTGCTTTTATGATGATCTGGATTTCAGTAATCTAACTCTCTCTCACAATCGTTTATCTTTTTTCATATATTTTCCTTTCTTTCCACCGTCCCGTGCTGGACCAGTAAATTTCGTTAGGAAACAACTCACAATCAACTGGAGTCCCTAATTATTTTACAATAATACCACGATCGTGTATATATATATATATATATATATATATATATATATATGTGTGTGTGTGTGTGTGTGTG
This sequence comes from Sepioteuthis lessoniana, assembly GCA_963585895.1. Classification (NCBI taxonomy): domain Eukaryota; kingdom Metazoa; phylum Mollusca; class Cephalopoda; order Myopsida; family Loliginidae; genus Sepioteuthis; species Sepioteuthis lessoniana. Next base: position 7,943 of record CAUZXS010003408.1, read on the forward strand.
TGTGTGTATTAGACGAAAAGTTTCAATCGTATCCTACCTGATGTTGAGAAAAATCATAACAGATTTCGAAATACACAGATTTTACATATTCATTGAATCATCGAAGGAGTATATTTAAAGAATCTTGAGGCAGCACTATTATAAATAGATTTATCCCTGGCATTTGATTCTTTTAACTGAAAAATGTAGCAAATACGACTGGCATATGGTTTCCTCGAAGAGATTGTTATTACTAAAATAATTCTTTAGAAAATAATAAGGACTGATTTTCACATCCGATGGTGACACTGGTTTATTTGACATTGTCGCTGAAGTTTTGCAAGGAGATACCTTAACACAATTTCTATCTATAATCTAACTATATAACACACTAAGAACGTTGATATATTTAATGAAAGAAAAATGTTCGACATTACAAAAGGGCAAGTAGCCGTGAATATAACGCAAAACTATCATGGATAAGAATTACTCTGATGATCTAAAGCTTCCTGCAACTACTACTGCACATGCCGAATATCTGCTGCAGAGTCTGGAGCATGCAGCAAGAGACGTAAGTCTCTACAAGAACTCATATGAAATAGAGTTCATGCGTTTTAAACAAGAGGCTGCCATCTCCACTCTTAATGACAAGTCTTGGAAATGTGTAAACAAGTTCACATACCTCGGTAGTAATCTCCTCAACTGAAAATGACGTCAACATACGGATAGGAATGTCATGGACTACTATCAAAAGGTTATCGACCATATAGAAATCTTATCTCTCTTGTTAGATAAAATTGGAATTCTTCCAAGATATAGGCGTATAGTTGCTCCACTTGGATGTCTGGAGAAAAAAAGCTTGATGAGAACTACAGAAGAAATATTTGGAACAATTCCTGGAAGCAGCATCTCACAAAACAGCAGCTGTACAGCAACTTACTTCATATTTCACAAGAAATGCGAATAAAACATATTGCTGAAGAAGTATGGACGAACTCATGAGCAAAGTCTTCTCATTGACTCACATGGCCGACAAAATAAAAATTTATGGTCATCAGCTTCGTGCAGACACTGGGTACCATCTTCAGGACTTACTAAAGGCAATGGACACAAGGAACGGATGGGGAAGGAGATTCAAGGATATCAATTCTTCTGAACGACTTAATACTGCTGCTAATTCTATCTAATTCTGGTGACTCCAGGGAGAGGACTTTTTAGGAACATTCTTTAGCGATATATTTTCAGTTTTATTTGACATTGGTTGGACTCAAATTTTACCATCATTTTCACTCCCGAATTTTTTCAGCTTTGTTTTATATTCATTATTAAAAAACGTATTAAGGTAAATTTTGCCGACAATCTTCATAATAATGTTACAGGAAGAAAGAAAAAATAACGAGGTGAATTATGAAATATAACATTAAAAACAAACGAACGAACTTCTAACATTTGTCAGACAGATAAATTTCAGGCTGAAAGGAAAAAATATACGGTACAAATTTCAACAATGTTTTACTCTTCGTTTTTCAAATAATCCTTTTTTATTTTCAAGTTCATAGCTAAATTTTTAATGTAAATATTTTTTCTTTGTTTTAATATTATATGAGGAAATGGTAATACGCCATTTGGCCCAAAAGATTTAAGGCCAATCTAAGATCTTTACACGCCATTGTGTGTGTGTGTGTGTGTGTGTGCGCGCGCGCTCTCGTGTGTGTGTGTGTGTATTCAGCTGACGAAGACTTTGAGCTATGAACATAAAACTATAAGAAATCTGTAGTTGCTGATAAAACAATTGACGAAAAACGATACTAATAAAGTGGACTGAAATATATTTCATGAATAAAGCCTTTTGCTGAAAGAGAATTTATTGAAATGGTTTATATAGGTAGTAAGTAAGAATGAGCTTTATTTGATACATTCATTATCATCAATATTGGTTTCCTTATAGAATTAAAATATATATTCAGTTTGTCAATGAATTCATCAAATAAAAAATACCTTTGGATTTAAGAGGAGTCAGCCCCCCCCCAGTAGACCGTGTCAATATTCTCTATGCTAACGAATGCTAATTTTCTTTCCCCACACATCTATGATATAACAATAACGCCTTTGAAAAGGCATGAATCAACCTCTTCTCCCAACCACCCATGTGGGTGTCCTTGTGGTGTAATGGTTAAAGCGATAGACTGCGAAATCGTAGTACGCGAGTTCGTACTCCACTCGCGCTATTACGTTCACTTTCGGGCAAATACCCTTGGGAAAGGTATGAACCCCCTTATCCTCCCAGCTATGAGTTAAATAGTACCACTACTGTTCTTCTAGGAGAATAGCTTTGGCATTAAATAACCTGCAAAGGTTGATATGCCATTAAACAAAGAAACCAAACCAACCACCCATATAAGGCTAAATAATGGGGCAGACTGGGTTCTCTAACCTTGTAGGTAGGCAAATCAGTGCAGAAGAAAATTCAAAATCCTTGGGGTTAGCAGTTCTATTTTATAGCTTCGAAAACCTCGGCACTATCACTAATACGGTTTGGCTGTGGCATTTTACTTCATAAGTAATTTAAAGGATCAACTAACACAGATTAAAATGCTACCACCAATCTATGGTGGGTAACAGAAATTAAATTGTTAAAGCTACAAGATTTTCATCTATACTTAAATCGAGTGACCAGATACGTGCTTCCTTTTCATTCAACCATCTGTGATATTGCCAGTCTAAACACTTTGCAATTAACACAGCTGACATTGTTGCTGGCTGTCAGAATCCTGAGTCCAATAAATATCCATTCCAAAATTGGTAGATCTATATCAAACTATTTCTTTATCTTTGTAGGAATAAGAAAGAAATCTTTCAAAATATTCTTGTAAATTTTATTTTATCGATTTATATTTAAACAATCTACTATTCACGACAAAAATTTTTTCATCAAACAAAATATAATCTATTCCAATTTTAAAAGTTGTGCCACGGAAAAACTGTTTCAGTAACCTAATTTTTTGGTAATTGAAGATAAATATGGATGCTGATATAGATTATCCTATTTATTTCCTTCAGAATTTATTTCTCTGAATGTAGACATGAATTCTCATGTTCAAGAACGGATTCAGAATTGTTTTTCTTAAATCTTTATCTTCCATTGTTTTTCATAATGAATAGTTGATATGTTTTCACCTTTTTGTTAGGGCTTCGATTACGCCTGCTGCATCACCAGCAGAAGGTTAAGATCGAACTCCAAAAAATTTTGCTGCCTTCTTTGTTTAATGGCATATCAAACATCAATCATCGTTATAAAATAACAATAGGGGTTTTATTTAACCCTTAGCTAATAGTATAAGAGGGTTTATACCTTTTCAAAGAGTATTCGTTCAAAAATTAACGTAATATCATGACTGGTGTTCGAACTCACTTACTATGGTGTCGCAGTCCAGCACTTTAGCAACTACACCTCAATTTGTCCTTCCCTGCAAATAAAAGGGGTGTTCTGACTTTGACACTAAACGCCATCTGACTGAATCTCCAGTTCTGGAGATTTGGGAAATGTCAAGTACTCCTTCATTGTCATGACTCCCACGTCTTCTTTCATCCACAGTGGTAGTACCTTTTATGATCTCATCTATGTGTATAATAGATCTGCTAAGAAATTATTTACGTACGACGGATATATCTAAAACTGTATAACTTATAATTATTTGTATTGAATCTGAATACTAGATACCATATAATTGTGCACAGATTATCATCGACGAATAAATTTGAAATAAAAATAATTATTGCAATGACAAGTTGAAAAAAGTGTTTATGATTATAATGAAACAAAGAAGTCAAATTTATCAGATGACCGGGTGTATGATCGGCAGCAAAGGGTCAAGTACGGGAACTCTCGTTGTCCGTGCGAAAAACGATCACTTGCGAAAGTTGTGGATTTTTAAAAGGATCAGTCTGCGACTTATTAAACTGTTGAGCACAAGGGACGACTTAAAACTCGAAACTAGGGAAACCGACCCCTGATTCAGGGTCAGGCTATGATTTAGCAATTTCTTCAACAACTCAAAAACAACTCTTCACGTCTTTCTGTTTTGAGACCGATCGAGAAGAAGTCTGAAACACACTAATGAAAAGAGTTATATTTTTCTGTGACCACGTGCCTGACTTTCCCCTTTCCTGCAATACATAAACATCTCCTTATCTCATCTTTGCCTCGGTCAACTTTCTTCAAGACCACGCAACAAATTAAACCGAACTCAACCAAACATTTAATTGGTACAGAAGTTTACCTTAGATAATTAAAGACCCATTACCTTATCAAGTATTGACCGCTAAAAAGATGAATTCAAAATTTTCCACTGGAGTGAATTAAACGTTTTGCAATATTTGATAAAGAAAAATAATTCGACTGCTGATTAGGTTTTTTTATCAAGAACGTAAAACTGAAGACCCTCACTGATCTGGGAAATGCAAAGCTTGCCTGATACTCTCCGAGTGTTCCTCTATCGCTTGTATCCACGTTTGTATCCATCGTGGTTCTTGCAAACTGAGGGGAATTTATTTAATCATCTGGTTACAATACTGAACACCTTCACCTTTCGTTCAAACAATGTTTTTGCTTTCTTCCGTGGTATTACAAACGAGTTCAAACTCCTAAAACAGAAGTTCCCGGATTCTTCTGTGCCGAGTAAAACAATGCACAACGTAGAAGCGCACTAACTACCTTGATACTACTAAGCATAGCATGTAGTTTCCACGTATTGAACTGATTCAGTCCCGTGATTTACGCGCCGCAATCTAGCACAAACTGAAATCTTGCAAATTTTTTTACTGACCTTAATAACATTTTTCTACATAATGACAAACGTTTTATACCTTCTTTAAAAGAAAAATAAAATCTGTCTCCCCAACTGTCAAATATATAGTGAAATGATTTTCAAACTATTTCCGGCAACTGATAGGCGAATACCTTATTTGGACACTCTTGAAAGTAATTTGAGCTATTATGCTTAACATTCAATCATTTGTCTTTATCCGGATATAAGCACCGGTTAGCGTGGCATCGTCACTACATTGTTAATAATGCTACAACGAAGTCAGTTCCTTGTTGAGTCAATATTGAACAACCACTCAGAAGTGGGTGACAATAGATGGCTTAAGTTGTCACTACGGACACGCTCAGATCAGTCACTGCAACTGAGCGCTAACCTGGTTTTGTTACTTTCTTTGATGGCATATCAACTTTCGTTATTTACGCCCAAAGCCACCTTGAAGAATATCAGTAGTCACACTGTTTAACCCATAGCGCAGAGGTTATGTGGTTGAGACATTTCCCAAGGGCCTTAGATCTAAAGTGAACGGAGGTGCCCGTGGTGTAATGGTTATCGTCGTAGGAAATGGACACGGCGACACGAGTTCAAATCCTGGACGAGACTGATTGCATTTCACATAGCGCTAATACCCTTGGGTAAGATATGAATCCAATTATTCTCTCTCCAGCTATGGGTAAATAGTAGGGCAGACTGGGTTCTTCTGCAACTATTTGAGGAGAAGGAAAACTCTGAATTCAAACCTGTTAAACTCCGCTTAAAACCTGACCTTGTGTCATATCCTGCCCGAACGGAGGCGTTGGTAAATATGATTAGCGCAACTGGATTCATGAAATTGATTACTCCGATGTCACAGTTCAGAATGTTGACCCACGGGGACTTCTTTCTCAATCATTTGATGTTGCTCAACACTGTGTGGTGCGGTAGTTTTGCTTTCACAGATGCTGAGATATTATGGGATTTTGCAAGTATAATGTTGAAAGAAAAAAATGGGGGTGTATCTATAAAATATATAAGGCAAAGTGAATTTATCCTGTCTCTCCACTGAAAGCAGTATGAAAGTGAACGACGAAAAGACAGTAGAGGTCAGTAATACAAATAGCTTAGCTCCGTCGGCATACCATTATATGGGAATTACCTCAGATATTAAACCATTATTTTGACCTTATACATTTAGACGTGGTATGTGCTGCATCGACAACGGCCTTCCTTGGTTAAATTATTTAATTATATGCGGCCGTGTAGCCAGGCAAAGAGGTCGCCTAAAATTTTCTGTGCAAAAAGGTTTAGCCCTCTGTAAATTGAATAATTAGTAAAAATATGTGCTGCCGGAAAGCAAGCATTTAAGGGTAAGTGTAATACAATATTATTTTAAAGTAGAAAGACTAACGAAAGTAAATAAGAACGCATATAAAAAGATTACACTTATTTCATTTTTGTAGATTTCTATAGAAAATTATACTGTGGATTGCTTCTAATATATTTGAGAATAAAACAATAACTAATAATAAATGATAATTAATATTAAATTAATATCAAAATAGTATTAGAAATCTATAATACCAAGTAATTATTTATTTAAAATTGATTTTGTTAAAAAAACATAATGGAAATTATCTCCACCATGTACTTTTCAATGTTTTATTTCATCGTGACATATAACACATGATTTTAAGCCCATTAATATCATGGGCCTGCAAGGCGTTCGAATCAGGTGCTTGATATTAATTTAAATCATTAATAAAATAAGATGCTGAATAAAAATAAATGATGCTTATTCAATAATCCTTGATAATATAACGTAAATAAGAGAATTATGATGCCGGTGTGACGAGGTTTCGGTTACAGGCAGAGCCATAATAGCCATTATAAAGTAAATTTGACAACCGTAGTCGAAGGGCGATCTGAAGGCTCCCTTTTCAATGACTACTACACCAAGGGAAAAGCGCTACTCCTTTCCTTGGATTGCTCCCCCTTTACCTTTAATACGTATCTTCTAATACTAAGTGTTAAACAAGGAGATATGAAGTACTATTTTTTGAATCTTTGGTATGATTCGACTTGGGATTGAACCCCGGCCTCCCGTGCCATTGGCAAACACTCTACCCAATAGACTATGTAAGACGTAAAAAGCAAAAATTAGTTGCAGAAGAAATATGGCTTGGAAAATTAGAGTAAGAAAAAGTAATAAAAGGAAGTAAAATGTGGATGAAAGGAGGAAAAAAATACACGGGATATATATATCTCTATAGTCATCCACAGACAGATCTGTTTCGTTCTATCTGAACTCATCAGTGTGGCTAGACATATTAGCTTCCTGTAGCTGGGATCAAAACCCGGTTGACTCAAACGCCAATCCAAGCTTCTAACCACACAGCCACGAGGAGCCAGTTATGAATCACAATTACTATTGTTAACATACATCCGTTTAACGGCTACCGAGACCTCAATTCTTATATGAAGAGACTTGCAATAAATGTTAATGGCAACACGATTACTTCCTTCGCCAGAGAACTCAACCCTACGGGGGTAGGGGAGTATATATCTCTATAGTCATCCATATATATATATATATATATATATCCTCCCCAGTAATTATATATATATATATATATATATAGTGGGTAAGATTTATTTTTGGACAACTTTATATTGATATCTTTGGCCAAATGGTTAGTCTTTGCCAATGGTCCGTTGGAGCAGGATTCAATTGCAGATCGAGTCCAACCAATGACTCAATAAATGGTACTTGATACCGCCTTGCTTAACATTCATCATTATAAGGTATGCATCAAGGGTAAAGTGGAGTGATCCAGGTAAAAGAGTAGCGCCCTGCCCTACACCTTACTATAGTACCAATTGAAAAGGGACCCAGTGGGCTGCCCTCGACAACAGTCGTCAACTTGACTTACTTCACTTTTAGTTTCAATGTTGTTGATTTTACTTATAAAGACATCTAACAATATTGTTTTGATATTATAGACTTGTGAAACCATGTAATTATTTGAAGAAAATCATCTTTTATAAAAACAATTTGTTGTATTTATTTATAAGTGATATTGTATGAATCATTTGATACTAGTCGTTTTGAATGTCTATTTTTAACTTTGATTATTATATTTATTTAACAGAGCATTAAATAAAGTTAATGGCTCTGATCATTTGCTTTCAATTAGGTAAATTGTATTCAACAACGGTTCTTTTTTTTTAAATAACATAAAATAAGACAAAATTTTAAAAAGAAATAAAAAAATATTTTTAAATATGACCCTGCATTTCTTTATTCTTTAACAATTTAATTCGATTCATTCCTTTTTTTTTTTTTTTTTACATAATCTTATTTAATCATTTGCAGTAAATTTCTTTTTTCAATCAGTTGAACGCACATTTTAGTATTGTAGCTCTGATTCGTTTGAATTATTTTTTTCTCGTTATTTTTTGGAGTTTTTTTTTTTTTGTTTAATTCTGTGGGTTTTTTTTGGCGGGATGTTTTTGTTTTTGTTTTTTAAAGTTGAATTCTTTTAATTCAGACATCTGATATTTTTAATCCACTTTTTACAAATTGACTTTGATTTTTTTTTTTTTTTTCACTTTTAGGTTTTCGCTATATAAATATGCTTTTAAAACGTGTTATCAGAGTTAGTTATCCGGCAGTTAGTAATTATTAATATCTTAAACGATTTAGAATAGAAATAAAAAAAGCAGAAAAAATAAAGGTTAAATAAAAAGAAGAAAAATTGAAGAAAAGTAATAATTTAAAAAATACTTTTAAAAACGTTCAACATATTTTCAATAACTTTTATCCCAATGAGAAAAAAAAGAAGATTAAAATAATTTCAAGATATGAACTTGGACATTTTAAAATGTTTATTCCTCTGAATCAAAACTTTTAGAATTCTTCTCAATGGATTTAAGTATTTTTGCCTTAAGCAGACGATTTATCCTTTTACTTTTCGTTTTCATTCTTCGGTTTTTGTGGTTATCTTTGATAACAGCAAAAAACATACTTAAAAAAGATTTCGTTTTTCGTTATTATCTTTTGCTTCCTTCCTTTCTTTATCAATCTGTATGGAGAGTAATCTTTTTTCTTTTCTTTTTCAATTTGAAAATATTGAATATGCCTAAAGCAAATTTGCAATTTTGCATTGAGATCAAAATTTCTCATTGAATTTATGTTACAGAATACGACAAGTTTTCTCTGAACTTATATCTAGACGCCTTTCTAAAATTAAATCGAACGTTAGCAAACCCCAAAAATGAATGTCTTGTCGTGCATATGTGTGAAAGTGATATCTGTATTCATGTGGCACTGAATAAAAAAAAATGGATTGAAAAGAGTTTTAAATACACTGATGGAAGAAAATACAGCAACAGTCTGAAGGACGATCCTAAACTGGTTATTGTATGTTCATCCTTGCAGGGAGTAAAAGTTCTAGATTTTAACAGAATATCCGTAAAGGGAGGTTTTTTTATATAAAGGCATCATGGAATTGTGTTTTTTTTATATTCACTTTTAAATTTTTATTTTGTTTCTTAACAGAATCTTGCAGAGTATTATATCAAATAGAGTATTCCTATCAAATACACGTAATGTGTAGACAGTTGTATGGTTTTTAAAATTCTTGTATAATACAAATAATTATATGGTTTCAAGTAATCATTTCTATTTAATAATAGTCATTTGTTCGTTCTGAGTTATGTGGTTTTATATAGTTTGTATTCATCATCATCGTCATGTCGTGCTGGTAGCACGGATATCCCTGACCCTCTCTTGCCACTTTTCCCTATCGTTCATCGCCTCAGGCAGGTCTTCTGGACAACATCCTGTATCCTCACAAAGTTGCTGAATGTATGTTCGTGCTGGTCGTCCTGCTTTTGCACGGCCATGTGTGGGGGTCCATAAGAGTATATCACTTATGGGTTTGTCCCTGCTTCTCTAACAGTGTCCTGCATGTCTGGTTCGTCTAACTTGAATAGTTTTCGTGATAGGAGGCAGGTGGCCGTACAGATGGTGTTTTGTGGGGTTCTGCCGCCAGGACCTGTTCAAGATTGCTCGCAGCATTCTTGTGTAATTGCCGTCTAGCTTCTTCTCTAGCCGTTTTGTTAGAGTCCATGCAGTGCATCCATATAGCAGTATCGATGCGACCGCTGCCTGGAAGAAACTGCGTTTCAACAACCAAGTAAGTATTCAAGTAACTATTCTTAATCCAAATAACTTACAGTTATATGGCATTAAGTATGGTATGGCTATCGATTATGAATCATTTACAAATAGATCTATTTAACCGATAGATGGAACCCTAACAATTATCATCACTCCAGATCATAGTGGATATGGGAGTAATGGAGTAATAGAAAAATGGCGAACTTCACACTCCCTAGATCTCTAGAACTAGAGCCTGATCATCGGATACAGTTCATTATTATACCCAAGGCTCCTAATAAAGTGGGGTGGGGGCTCATTCCTCTTCAGAGGATAGAATCAGCTTATTTCAAGCTCTCCAAATATAACATAATGAATAATCTGATAAATCAATTATTCGGGTACGTTTTGACGAAGGGACACCACCTGCTCATCATCATCATCTTCATCATCAGGTCGTGCCGCTAGCACGGATATCCCTGACCCTCTCTCGCCACTTCTCCCTTTCTTCAGGGCTACATCCCGTATCTTCACATAGCTGCTGTATGTATGTTCTAGCTGGTCGTCCTGCTTTTGCTCAGCCATATGGGGGGTCCATTGGAGTACGTCACTTATGAGCTCGTCCTTGCTTCTCCAGCTGTGTCCTGCATGACTAGTTCGTCTAGCTAGGATAGTTTTCGTGATTGGAGGCAGGTGGCCGTATAGTTGGTGCCTTGTGGAGTGTTGCCGCCAGGACTTGTTCAATATTGCTCGCAACATTCTTGTGTAATTGCCGTCTAGCTTCTTCACCAGTCGTTTATTTAGCATCCAAATAGTGCATTCACATCGCAGTATCGATACGACCGCTGGTTGGAAGAAACTGCGTTTCATTCTATCGGTCAGGTCTGATTTCCATATAATCGAAAGCCTATCGAGATCTGCCCATGCCTTCGTTAGCCGTGTATCGATGTCTTTTTCGGTTGATGAGACACTGCTTCCGAGGTAGGTGAACTTGTCTACCAGTTTCTGAGAGGTTCCGTCTAGTGTGGAAATATCAACTGTTTGATTATAGCACATATATTCAGTTTTTTGTGTATTGACATGGAGGCCAATGCCAGCGGCGGCTGGTTCCAAACAATGCAGTAGTGTTTCGGCTTGGTTGGGTTTATTTGCCAGTATCGCTACGTCATAGGCGTAGTCGGCATTCATATTTACACACACACACACACACACACACACACTCGTGCTTTGTAAATATGATCACACAGAGCACATTGAGAATAAATATGAGTGAAATTTACTGTCTCTACGATCATATGCAAGCTAAAGTCTGAGAACAGCTGAAACACTCTTATTTTGGATATTGTAGTGGAATTGAATTAAATCCATTTACTTTATTCAAACTATAACACCCATGTTTAATGCTGAGTATATTGAAACTGAATTTCTGTTTGCTTCAGTTTTATTTTTCGTCAGTGTATATTATGTAATGTATAAAGTTCATGTGGATTAAGACACGCCCTGTTACAAAACGCAGACTGCATCCTCTGCAGAGGAATGAGACCCCTCAAGGGGAAGTTCTGGGTATTACATTACACTGTATCCGGTGGTGAGACTCTAGTTTTTGAGATCTGGGAGAGTTGAGTACTTCTTCATCGCTATTACTCCAAGATTCCCCCTGTCTGTCGGTTAAATAGTTTTATTTGAGAATTATTAGCATTGAAGAAAACCATATAAAAGTTTGTAAACAGATTATTATAAATAAATAGAATTACGAGGTGCATACGGTAAGTTTCCAGACTTTTTTCCTATGACCATTTTTACTGATAGTACACACATGAAACTCTAGTCCCCTTTGAAGTAATCTTCTCCGACTGCAATGCATTTGTTAAAGCGTTCCAACAATTTCTGGAAGGCCCCATGGAAGTCCTCTTGTGTGAGCGTGTCTATGACCTTCGTCACAGCCTCTTTCATCTCCTCAATTGTCTCATAACGACACCCTCTAAGCTTAGAGAATAACCAAAAGTCACAGGGAGCAAGGTCTTGTCTACAGGGAGGGTGAGGAACTGTGTTGATGCCCGTCTTGGTCAAATAGTCTGTGACAAGGATGAAGTTGTGAACTAGTGCATTGTCCTAGTGGAAATGCCACTGAGCCGATTTGAAGAGTGTTGGCCTCTTCCCAAGGAATCTCTTCCTGAACTCCCATAAAACCTCAACATAGTAACCCTAACCCTAAACCTTTGGACAATCAACTCTGGTGTATTGACTTCCTTACTCCTCCTACACCTCTCATCATCCCTCACAGACTCACTGCCTTCGATGAATCTCTTATGCCACTCAAAAACTGATGTTCGATTCAGGCAAGATGGTCGAAAAGGAGACTGGAGCATTCCATACGTTTCTATGGCAGTTTTTCCAAGTTTAAAACAGAATTTTACTGCATATTGTTCTTCTAAAATGTCCTTATGTCCAGATTTCATTTTTGAAATTCCCCAGCAGTGACAATCAGGCTTTAGTAGGTTGTATTACAGTTGCTGCTGCTGTCGCTGTTCATTTAAACCTGAAATCATAAATATTGGTCAGTCATACCATAAGATGTATAGCAATAACACAGTGAATTTTCAAGTGTCTACACCAATTTTAAATGCCCATACAAAAAAAATGTCTGGAAACTTATCGTATGCACCTCGTATATTGTTAAAAAAGGAAACTTGAAATAATTCAATTGTATGCACATTTTTTTTTTTATTCAGACTAGTTTTTGAAATTTTAATTGTTTACTAAGGATAATTTTTATTAATAACTAGAAAATAATTGGCGTTCGAAGGGAATGTTTGATATTTTATAATTCGACAAGTCATCATCATCATTATGTCGTGCGGCTAGCACGGAGATCCCTGACCCTCTCTCTCCACGTCTCCCTATCATTCATCGCCTCTTGCTGGTCTTCAGGGTTACATCCCGTATCATCACATAGCTACCGTATGTATGTTCGAGCTGGCCGTCCTGCCTTTGATTAGCCATATGCGGGGGTCCACAGGAGTAAATCACTTACGATCTCGACCTTGCTTCTCCAGCAGTGTCCGGCATGTCTGGTTCATCTAGCTTGTATAGTTTTCGTGATAAGTGGTAGGTGACCGTATAGTTGGTGCCTTGTGGGGTGTTGCTGCCAGGACTTGTTCAATATTGCTCTTAACATTCTTGTATACTTGCCGTCTAACTTCTTCTCCAACCGCTTAGTCAGCGTCCAAGTAGTGCATCCATATAGCAGCATTGACATGACCGCTGCTTGGAAGAAACGGCGTTTCATTTTATCGGTCAGGTCTGATTTCCATATGATCGAAAGCCTATCGATAGCTGTCCATGCCTTCGTTAGCCGTGTGTCGATGTCTTTTTCGGTTGATGAGACTGCTTCCTAGGTAGGTGAATTTGTCAACCAGTTTCAGAGAGGTTCCGTCTAGTGTGGAGATGTCGCCTTTCTTATTAAAGCACATAAATTCAGTCTTGTGTGAATTAACATGGAGTCCAATGCCTGTAGCAGCTCGTTCCAAAAGTAAATATTAAGAAACCTGAAAAGTAGCATTGAACAATATCATCATCATCATCATGTCGTGCTGGTAGCACGGATATCCCTGACCCTCTCTCGCCACTTTTCCCTATCGTTCATCGCCTCAGGCAGGTCATCTGGACAACATCCTGTATCCTCACATATTTGCTGAATGTATGTTCGTGCTGGTCGTCCTGCTTTTGCATGGCCAAGTGTACATCACTTATGAGTACATCATAAGAGTACATCACTTATGAGCTCGTCCCTGCTTCTCCAGCAGTGTCCTGCATGTCTGGTTCGTCTAACTTGAATAGTTTTCGTGATAGGAGGCAGGTGGCCGTACAGTTGGTGCCTTGTTGGGTGTTGCCGCCAGGACTTGTTCAGGATATCTCGCAGCATTCTTGTGTAATTGCCGTCTAGCTTCTTCTCCAGCCGTTTTGTTAGAGTCCATGTAGTGCATCCATATTGTAGTATCGACACGGCCGCTAATTCTATACAAACTATGAACATTAGGTAGAATATGTAAAACCATACAGATATCTTCAACCAAATAATTGGAATAGTTCAATTAAAAGAAAAGCAAAAACCAATATGCACACGCACGCACGCACACACGCATAATTATATATATGATGGTGATGTGACATGTTCATAAGTTGAAATGTTCATATGATAACGTCTTATCTTCAGCAGATTACTTTATTACCATTGAGATATAAACATTCGAACATTACACAAAGTAATGTTTACTCCAAAAAGGACAATGTTGAAAAATAAACCTGAATTCATGAGAATATATATATATATATATATATACTCCAAGGAGAAATTACCTAGTCGGCTGGTGTTGTAGAATACACTGACTGCACCTCTGCAGAGGGCTAAGACCCTCCCGACGAGTGTCCTGGATATGACACTAAACAATATGATGGTGATTTTCCAGTGATGCTGGGGCTTCAGGGAATGCAGAGAACCCTTTCACTGCCATTACTCCCAGGTCCACTCTAACCCGGAATGGTAGTATGGAATAGGTCCCTATATATGGCTTAAATATAATTAAACTTCATACTTATGCTAAACTGAATTGTTTGATTTAGAACTGTTTAAACTGAATTACTTGAAATAGAAATGTTTTTGACAATTAAACTGTGAATTTATGCTAAACTGAACTGCTTGAAAAAGAATTGCTTTTAACTTTGTACTTATGCTAAACTGAATTGTTTAATTATTGCGTTCTGGTTAGTGAACGCTTGTAATATTAAATAAAGGACAAATAACGATATGAGAGGAAATAGAGATATATTCTCAGGAAAAAGTATATACAATAGAGAGACTATTAGTAGACAAGAACATAGGATTAGTGAACGCTTATAATATTAAATAAAGGACAAATCACGATATGAGAGGAAATAGGAATATATTCTCAGGAAAAAGTATATACAATAGAGAGACTTTTAGTAGACAAGAACATAGGATTAGTGAATACAGAATAAAGATATAGTCCAACGATAGTACTGGCTTCCGTTATTACGGTAGCAAGTAAGGTGATCTAGTGCGATCTCCAGTCTGCAACGATCTAATACTATTCCTATAAGAAGCTGCTCTTAACCTTCTAGTCTGCCCTGGTATTAATAGCTACTGCTATATATGGCAGATGGACTAGTTAATTGTGTGGAAAAAGGTGGGTGATACCCAACATTAATATGGAACCGTTTTGACATTTAACTGTGTGCGGAGAAAATGTAAACTTTTACTAAACTGAATAGTTTGAATCAGAATTGTTTGACTAAACTGAATAACTTGAAATTGAAATGTTTTTACAATAAAACTGTGTACTCATGCAAAACTGAATGGTTTGAAATAGAACTGACAATTTGCATAAAAATGGATTTGGCGTTAAATAACCAAAAAAGGTTGATATGCCATAAAACTTAACCAACCAACCGAGGAAAAAATCCAAGGGGTAGGAGTATCCAATTTGAGTGCCATTGACGTATAATTAATTTGGGATTAAAAACACAAGGAAACTCAACATGCAGAGCCAAAAAATTATTTTTATATAAAGATAAAAATAAGAAACTTCACTTCTTTGGTGTCATTATTAATCTATTTTAGGTCGTGATGACCATCATTAGATATTGCACGAAAGAAAATTTTTATTTGGGTGTTCTTTTTTTTCTTTAAACAAAATGTGCGTTTTTCTTCTTCGACATTTTCTATTTGATGATACAAGCCTACAACGCGTAAAAATTTTTATAACGCTCTTGACCTGTTGCTAATAAATAATATCATGTAAACTCAATGACATAAAAAGTAAGAATATAGTGCAGTAAAAAAATAATACACCGCTTATATATATATATATATATATATATATATATATATATATATATATATATATATATATATAATATAATATAATATAATTATCGTGCAATTTTATTTTCGGTTTTAGATATTCAATGCAGTGGAGTGTGGCTATTGAGAATACCACATAATATTAGTTTTGATTGCATAATGTTCCAGTAAAATGATAGCGTTCTGGCATCTTTGATTTAGAAAAAAAAAGTCTTTAAAGGGATTATAGGAGTCCAATTATTCATGAGTATAATATACAGTATCTCTCTTTCTCTCTATCTCTCTCTCTATCTCTCTCTCTCTCTCTCTATATATATATATATATATATATATATATATATATATATATATCTGTCTCTCTGTCTCTCTGTTAAAATTGGTGTATGTGTCATTTTATAGTGACCAGAGAACCATCCTCGTTATGGTTTCATTTTGACCACATAAAGAGAAGAATATCTAATACGTTGATCGATACAATATTAACATTATTTTCCTGAATTTGCCAGGTCTTCAGTGACAAAACAATTGTTTTCTTTTCTGGATTCTGTTACACCAATTGATTGATATAAATGTTTGATGTCAAGATTGGATCGTGTGAATAAATACCATGAAGTAATTGTTTATAGAAAAAGAATATAGACACTGCCTTATACGATTTTATAAACAATACCAATTTAAAAAAAAGCAAATTAAATAAATTTTTATCGGGTCTTTTAAGTATCAAGAATTACAAGACGTACAAATCGTTAAACATTTTGATCAAATGTTTGTCGGATCAAACAAAGATCTGGCTCAAAGTCATAGACTTTTACTTGTACAATGTTTTAAAAAAATAACAAAAAAAAACAAACAAATCGAAATTTTTGGAAATGTACTCATTAATTTGAATAGCTCCCGCAGACGAAGGTTCAAACAAAAGGTTTCTTTGTCTTAATTGCATATCGACCATTGTGGGCTATGTAATGCTAAATCTCTCTTTGTAGATATATTATTTAACCCGTAGATAGGGGGAATTGGGGTTTCATATTTTTGTGAGGGTTATTGATCAGAAAGAAAACGCAGTAGCACGACTGGAGTTTGAACCAGCTTTTATCAAGTCCTCAGTTATACCCTTAAGCCATTAAACTATGGGTTTCAAACAAAAGTTACTGCGTATTCCGTGGGAATATGATAATAGATTGTGCATATTTATTAACTAAATAGTGTAACACTGTTGACTGAAGGACCTTTTGCTGCCTCTTTATATCAAAATCATTGAAAGGGTTCTTCGTGGGGCTATGTAAGTCAGTATCCCACAAGAATATTTCATTTGATGCTACAAGTTCCAAATTTGGCATACGTGTGCTCCAGGATCAATGCTCCCAGAAAAGTACGTTACCCACGTTGAAAAGCAAAATGTCATCCATTTTTCATGATAGCCGACTCTTAAAATAGGAAAAAAGGTTTTCAGAGACAAACGTCTATAAATGGGAATATGCTTTTGATCCAAATGTTAAATAGATTATATTTTAACTGATGAAATATATTTTGGCACAATAAATCGAAAATTGTTTCCAGTTTTCAAGATTAAGGTCATTTCATGACTTAAAATCAATACTTTTGAAGCTGTCTTACAAAATTATCACAGATATCTGAGCAAAATCTGTGATTATGTGTTGAGGTGATGCGGTCAGGCTCTATTTCATTATGTGAATAAGAATTATGTTAAAGCTCAACCAGGTGACGTCACTGTAATGAGACTCTGCATAGGATTTCCTATCGGCTTACAGTGTGTTAATTGTTGCTGGAGTTTACTAACCTAAACAGTAGTTTGTAGTAAACTTGAGTGTCCCAAATATTATCTAAAAATCCTCTGGACCAATGAGAATAGTGTCTGCTAATGGTCCGGAAGACCGGTGTTCAATCACAGGTCGAGTCATACCAAAGACTCAAAAAAGGGTACTTGATGTCACCTTGCTTAACATTCAAAATTATAGGTAAGGATCACGGGTAAAATGAAGCAATCCAGTGAATGGAGTAGTGTCATCCCTAACATCTTGGTGCAGTAGCTTTTGAAAAGGGAGCCTTTGGGTCACCCTTGACTAAGTTTGCAAACTTTAAGTACTTTATATATTTCACCTAGTAGTATAGGTAGTTATAGAATTACATTATTAGATAGCTGCGCCTCAATTGATAGGAACTGCCAGCATTGGAGGGACGAGCCAATGAGACCTGGGAGGTGTACAGATCGCACGGGATTTAAATGGTACTGGATGAACGTTCGGGCTTGGTGTAGGACATTTTTATGAATAAACTAAGTGGTATGCCATATCTCTATATGTTTATGTATTTTGCTCGGTTAGGTGCTGGTCCAGTCGGCTGGGGCTGTAGAATACACCGACTGCTTCTCTGCAGAGGGGTAAGACCCCCTCCCAACGAGTGTCCTGTATATGACACTAAACAATCTGATGGTGAGGTTCCAGCAATGCTGCAGCTTTGGAGAATGCTGAGTACCCCTTCATTGCTATTGCTCCCAGGTTTACTCTGACCGGAGTGGTAGCACCTGATAGGGCCCTATCTATGGGTTAAATAGAACTAACAGCATACTTATGCTAAAATGAATTGTTTAAGTAAACTGAATAGCTTGAAATAGAAATGTTTTTGACAATTGAACCGTACTTGCATTTAAACTGTGTGTTTATGCTTAACTGAATTATTTGAAATAGAACTGTTTTTCGACATTAAAACTGTATTTACACTTAACTGAATTGTTACATATAACTGATTTTATTGTTTGAAATGGAAATGTTTTTGACAATTAAACTGTATTTTTGCTAAACTGAATTGTTTTAAATAGAACAGATTATATGCATAAAAATGGATTTGGCGTTAAATAACCTACAAAGGTTGATATGCCATAAAACCCAACAAACCAAACCAAACCAATCGGTTAGGTGGTAAAAGGATTAACCCCCGGTTTTAACCTGTTCAAAACTTCCACTTAATTGCCCATTAAGTTTTACTCATAAACCTGATTGGATGAAGTGTTGCCTCTGTCAGACTGATACAAAAGAAAACCTGAAGTCTCTCCCAACCTGTTATGAGGGTAGTTCTTATAGTTATTTCATGAGAGGAAAAAAACCTACTACAATTTCAGGCTATCGATCAGTTACCAATCAGGCTAAACCCATCTACAGTGGATGAAGAAGTATTAAGGATACACTGAGGCGAAATAGTGCCTAGTACCACCAAAATTGTCGCAAAACTTTTGACAGCCTAAATTTTCGAACAGATCCTATCTGAAAAAATACATGTGATCACACATTCGAGAGAAACCATTTTCGTGTGAAGTCTGTGGATTTGTATATTCTGAAAGATCATTCCTGAAAAAACACATGAGAACACACACTGGAGAGAAACCATATGGGACCAGGCAATATTGGGCAAAAATAAAAATTTAAGCTCTGTAAACTGGGGGCGGCAGAAAGATGGTGATGTCTGGCAATTCTTTTGGATGACCCTTCCATCCCTTGCTCAGAGTTGTCAACAGTTTAGAAATATGGCAGAAATACGGAAATGCCGAGGGTGATCTAAATAATATCGCTTCTGTCTCAAGTCTACATAGTTGTGTGTATGCAAATGTCAAGATTAAATAATTAACTAATCCACCTTGTAAATCAAAAGATGATAATTTCCAGCTGCATATTATGAATTATTCTTCATTTTTTTTTCTTTTTGCCAAATATAGCGCCGAAAAAGCTTGACGTAATTTAATTCCGACCATATTATCTTAGTTTTCAATAATTACGACTTTGTAAGTGCAGAAAGGAAGTTTTCTAACACAACAACATATATTTCGATGCATAAAACGTAAAAATAGAATTATTCTGTCGAAATATAGCTCAAACACAGATTTTTATCACGTCAAAATGGTGGCCATTTTTTATCACGTGAGAAATGGTGGCCATTTTGTTTTTCAACGTGGATAACGTACTTTTCTGCGAGAATAATTCCTTGAGCACATATAAACCAAATTTAGTCTTGGTATCACCAGGTGAAAAATTATTTCAGTAATCTGTTGGAATTTCAAGAAATATTTGACATGATCAGATATTTTACTGAATAACTTCGTATTTGCCAAGTTTCGATTCGTCGTGCAATATTATGGATGCACAGCGAAGACAGGATTTACTACATTATCCTTACAAGCCTTGTTTGCTAATTCAACGGTGTTCACAGCAATACATATCACCGTATTAATAATGATTTATTCGAGTGGTTTCGTTTCTTCGTTTAATGGCCAGTCAAAATATGTCGGTCATTTAATGCCAAGGCCATCTTTGTAGCAGTGATACTATTTAATCTAGATCTCTGGAGGATAACAGGGTTTATATCTTTTTCTAAGTGTAACAGTCCGAAAGTGAACATAATAGTGGGACTGGAGTTCAAACTCTCTTTCTTCAAGGCCGAAGTTTTGCACTTTAACCCATACGCCACTGGGACTTACTTGAATAAAATACTACATGCCCATGCTATAGATACGTTTGTTAACTGAAAAACCTGGACGTAGCTGTTTGCATATGACTTTGCGTTAATGCTTTTTGAATTCTGATCCTTTAGCTTAGATTAGGCAACCAGTCTGGAAGAAGGAAATCTCTGAATTTTAACCAACTGTACTTCACTTAAAAAACTGACCTTGTGTCGGATCCTGATAATGGTGGATGTCTTGGTTAAATCAGCACCAACAAAAATCAGATTATTATAATAAAGAGGAACAGTATAATAGTTTTGAAATGTTTGAAAATTTCTTCGGAAATGCAAAAATCCATCTGCTCACGTTCCAGCTATGTGTAGATACAATGGCAGACTGGGCAATTTTGCTTTGGCAAAGCAACCGGAATTGGAGAGGGAACACACTGAATTGGTATCAGTTGTACACGGCCCTAAAATGTCAATGGCGGAGGGGTTGGGAAAGTATATAATCACGCTTTTAAAAACTAAATTCAAGTATAGTCTGCCTATGGGGAAAAGCTGCATTTAAAATTCGGGTCTTTAGTTCAGCTCGAGTACCGATCAATTTAGCTAGTCAGAGATACGAGAATATCGAATTTCTTATATGAGTGATTGCAAGTTTTAGCTTTTACTTGGAGAAATATCGAACACTGTAAAAGGCGAATTCACTTCGGTTTTTAAATATTTAGGAAGCCTTTATTTGACAGATAAGTACCCTTGATAACGTTGTTAACATAGTCTATGAGCGTCATTAAAACGTGTACAAGGTTATCAGAAGAAAATGTTTGGCCCTGAAGAGAGAGGGAGAGAAAAAAGCACTATTTGCAATTTTATTTTAAAGTTAGGAATTCTGTGGAAAAAAACTGAAAGTGATATCTCTTAGGTTTTTGACGTTTACCAACAATAAACGAAAAAAAAAATTTTCGCGATCTATTAGTTGAGAAAACACATGTCAGAAATTATATTCATCAAGTGGTCTAGTTTGGGTCAAAACGAATCTGAACCCGACATACGATCAAGGTAGAAGTTGATCCCCAAGCAATTATGATTTTTGAACCTAGTGTTCCAAATTTTCCTTCACCCTCTCTCTCTCTCTCTCTCTCTGAACTTTACTTCTTCTTCGTTCTGTCCTCCCATTTTATACTCAATTTCACTTCAGACTCTTCTTTATCGCCCAATTTGAAGTGAATTTTAGGTGTTCCAGAATGGTAGACAAGTCTTAAGAAAACGTAAACACAGCAATAAATTATTTCTTGGATTCATTTACCTCTTCTTTCTTCTTTTTTTTTTTTTTTCGCTGAAATGGAACATATTATCAGAACTTGTTTTTTTCTGCCGTGGGAGCAAAGCCAAAAATGTAATTTTATATTCTAATAGAATTATGGTATTTTTGTTTTTTTCTAAAGCTTAGCAGTCACACAATACCAGAAGTGCGGGGTACCCAGTGAGAATCAAAACCACTGAAAATAGTTTGTTAATATTGCTTGCTAACATTACACCACGTGAGAAGCCTTAACTAATTTATTTTTAGTCCTAATGAAAATGGCCATTTTTTTTCTTCTCGTTAAACTATGTCTTAAAGTTCTCTGTGTTACATATTGACCTCTGACCCGGCCAAGCTGTCAAAAGAAGAAATGCACCGATGTAAATAACAGGTTGAGCAGCCCAGGAGAACGGGAAAGAAACGCTGTTATGGTCATAAGAGTGGGAGTCAATATGTTGCAGTTCTGTTCAGTCTCCAACTCACCTCTCACACAGTAAAACCCTCAGTAACCCTTTCGAACTCTTTCAAATAAAGTGAGTGGTATATTATTCTAAAGGACTGTGTTGCTCCTCTTTATTTTGTCGTCGTTATGATTCTGCATGCATCTGCATATGAGAATGCAACACTCTGTAACGTATTATCTCCCTAAAATGTGTAATTTCATCACCTGATTTTAGTACAGATTGACTGTCTTGCTCCGTTTGCTACAAGCTCGTGTAGTAAAAAAAGAATATTTAAAAATTCATTCTGCCCAGAAAATCAGCATTGGACTGATGGCTTTGAACAATTACCTTTTGTGCCGTTTGGAACGTGAGACATATCTAAATAGACAGTTGTAGATAAAGCCGCACTTTTATAGCTGTAATCACACGTCAGTTAATCTTGCAAACTGTTCAAATAAAAAATCAAAAAGCCCCTCTAAAAGCAAGCAAGAAACTATTAATGCATTGAATGGTCTCGATCCATGGTATCTGTGGTGATACATGAATTTTGTTGGTGGTTTATGTAGAAATCCGAGCTTACAGTTTTTTCTGGTCTTACAGCTTTCCAAACTTGTCTTCAAAAATAGTAAGTTTGTATTCGATTGAAATTCATTAACATATAAAATTTACTTCAATTAAGAAAGATTATGGTGACTAAATGCATCCATATTTTTGCCTCTCTCCACTTTTTTCTTGGTCTGATCTTTTCTCACACACACACATAAACACACACACAATCTCGATTAACGTGACAGACAGTAAATGAAGCGAGTAAAAGGAAGAGCACCTCGACAGCCAAACTAAAAGCTGCCTGCCGAGAAGAACGAATACAGATGTGAAAAGAACATTTCAAAAATCTGCTTCGAAACTCCCCGAAAGTTACCGATAAACTTATTACGAAAGGTATTATTAACCAACTGGACATCAAATGAGAACATTTTATTCAAGAAGAATTCAATGTAGAACTAACAAAAATTAAAAACAGAAAAAAAAACTGCCAGCTTCGATGAAATACCCCTGGAAGTATGTGTTACATAGCCAGATATGAGTACGGGAAATGTACATAGTAATTTACAAAGCTCTTTGCATCGATGTGGCACAAGGCCGAATGAACGGGGCGCCCAATGAGACTCGAAGTACGGGAAATGTACATATGTTCATAGAATGTTCATACTCATATTGGAATCCAAAAAACACGAAATTGGTTCTTTTTGAGTTTAAGGTTTTTCGACATGAGGAGAGAGAGACACAATTCCTTCAGCAAATGCGCGGCACATTTCGTAGACCCCAACTGGTCTCCCCGAGGCGAGACCAAAAATCGACTACCTTCCGCTAGACTCGAATCTCAACTTCTGCTTTTTTTTTAATTCCAAAATCCTCAGCGCTTCCGGGCATGACGTCATTCACGTCCCCGGTCCATTTCCTATCTGGAGTGTTTATTGTGACATCTCTAATTGTCACATCCACTCCGCGCGCTCGTGAACACCTGCACTCAATGTGGGCAGCTAACTAACCCATGCACAAAGCAAAAGGTTCTCAGCCTAACTAAACCGAAAGGCAAGATATATAAAACGAAAAATGATAATATGAAAAAAACCCTGCCGCAATTATATTACATATGAAAGACAAGGAAATTCGATGAAATGCTGCTTCGATTCTACAACGCCCTATATAACCAGAACAAAGTAGAGAGATGGATAAAAGGCAGGATCCCCTCTTTCTCTGAGAAAGATGATCTGGAAATTGCTAAGAACTACTGCGGTATAACTCTTACTTCCACAGTGGCTAAGGTATTTAATATGCTGCTTCTCAATCGCAACGAACCAGAAATTGAGAAATATCTTAGATAACATCAAAATGTTTTTCAGAGGAATCGATCCACATCTTCATAAATTCTGACAGTCTGTCAAATCATAAAAAGGAGTTCGAAAAACCTTGATGCGACTTGTAGATTTCTAAAATCCATTTGATTCCATACACAGAGAGAAGAATGGGCAAATACTTCTAGCTTATGGTCTCCGCATAGAGACTGTTACAGCCATAATTATCCTCTATCGTAAGAGGAAAGTCGAAGTTCACTTACCAGATGGAGACACAGCTTTCTTTGGCATTGTGAATAGGGTACTTCAAGGGGATACATTAGCACTATATCAGTTCGTAATCTTCCAAGACAACGTACTTCGAAAGTCGATAAAAGAATAAATAAAATAAATAAAAGAAAATAATTTCACACTACAACGGCAAAAAGCAGACGTTATCCGGTAGAAACTACAACAGACGCAGAATATGCAGATAGCATTGAGGTTCTGGCAAATACACCGACCCAAACTGAATCTCTGCTGCATGGCCTGCAGCAGGGAAAAGATGGCATCGGCCTTTACGTGAATGCAGAAAAAAACGGAGAACATGTGTTTTAATCAAGAACGAGACATCTCAACTCTAAATTTCGGTTCTCTGAAATTAAGAGACAATTCAACTACCTCGGTAGCAGCATCTTATTAACTGAAAGTGACACCAATATCTGTCTAGCGAAGGTGGGGACAGCAATCTATATGCTATTGATGATATAGAAGACTGACTTATCCAATAAAATAAAACGGAATTTCTTCTAAGTAGCGGTTGTGTCAATATTACTGTACGGTTGCACCAAATTGAACGCTGAAGAAACGTATAGAGAAAAAGTTAGATGGAAACTGTATAAAAATTTTACGAGCTATACTGAACAAATCCTGGAAGAAACATTCCACGAAAGAACAGCTGTACGGCCACTTAGCATTCATGACTAACACCAGCCAAATGAGACGAACACGACATGCATGCCACTGTTGGAGAAATAAAAACAAAAACGAAAACATAAGTGACATTCTCCTGTGGACCCCTTCATATGAACGTGCCAGCCTTAGCCCACAAACAAGAACATACCTACAACATCTCTGCACGGAGACAGGATATAGTTTCGAGGACCTCACGCAAGAGATGGATAAGAGGGTCGAATGACAAGAGAGAGAGAGTCCTTGAAATCCGTGCAAGCAGCATAACTTGATGAAAATATATTCATATACATATATATACCTTTTTTTCTCCCAACACTGTATGCCGCAATGGATCCCATCATCACCGGTATATTGGATAGCGAATGGGTCGGATATTTATGAAGGTATAACTGATATGTGACATGTCACAGTTATGGTTATTCAATGAAAGACAAGGAAAGAGCGGAAATCAAATAGGTGCTTTGCTGAGTGGCTCTATGCAGCCAGGTGAAATTTGAGATATTAAGTTAGATTTTACAAAGAGTTGAAACACCGACTCGAAGATTAAATTTGAACAGTTTCGGACTTAAGTAACTCTTCATTGTTGAGAGGAGTGCCGCGTCTCTTTTTCTTTCATCAACTTTAGCAAAGTCATGTCCGGTCTTCCTTTTGAGACCACTCCAAAGAAGAAATAAATATAACTGTTTTTTGTGACAATCTATCTTTAGTTTTTTTGTTTTTTTCCCTGCCACCAGAACAACAGGACAATCTTATTGAACTATGAAATTATATTGCAAGGGTTATTCATTCACATCATGTCGGGAAGTCATGGCAGAGGATTCGAAAATTAGTCATTTTTTCTTCAATATTTTCTCGAATATTTTCCTGGGATTGCTATAAATATTAACATCTTTCGACCAGACAACATTCGTTCTGTTATTTTCTGGCAAAAGAAAAGACAACACTTGTACATAAAAATAATCGAAATGGTTGGCGAGGAGAGGTGTATATATATATATATATATAGAGAGAGAGAGAGAGAGAGTTCGGAACCGCTAAATTCAGAGTGCCTTACTTCTTCACTCTGCCTCCACGGGGCTGGCTTAGGGCCGACTAAACACATTTCATCATCTCCTTTTCTTCATTTACAGATTATACTCGCTTTCGTCATTAACAAGTCTTGTAGATTTAAACTTTTCACAATTTCTCTACCTGAGGCCGTCTGGCCCCCGGGACCAACTCCCAGAACGGCGTGACGTCTAATGTCTTTTCTGCTCTCTAAACATTGCTTTCTGCTCACTGCTCTGTGTCCCAGCGTGAGAAACTTCGTCGTTATATATTTTTCCTGACGTCCACACACCCTGTAGTTACTCTTTCTTTTGGCATCCCACCCACGCAATTTACGGGGCAGTTATGTCATCTTTTGTTTACCTTAAGACACAGGTGCATCCTGTTTTTGTTTTTTTTAATTTCACTAACTTGCACGGCCTGTCAACTCTCAATATGTAACATTCCTTCTTAATCTTTTTTCAAAATGTTCACTCGTGAACATTTATTTGTATCCCCCTCCGAATCCCCCTCCGAATCCACCTCCAATTACAACCAATATAAAACAAATAAAAAGACACAAAAGAAAGAACAAAATAAAACAATCATGATGAAAAAAAAACTATGATGGCGATCTATTCCTTATTTAACCGGTTATTAACCACATGCATACATCGAAACCACAATACAACAATATTTCTTAATTCAGAAACCACCACGGGGCTATCTGAAATTCCTTGAGCAAATGAGAAACATAACAGGACCAATGTCTTGATCCCCAAATTCTGGTCACAATACAGTCGTTTGGATTCCTCGAAACCAGCGCACCAGTCTTTCCTCAGCAGGTTCCTACCGGAGGTTACTGAAAAAGTTCATAAAACTCAAGAATATTGCTCTCATGGCCGAAACTGATACCTTGCAATGATATTATAAATTGACATGCATTAAACAAAACAACCAAAATATACCGTACCAAAAATTTTTATCAACCATTTTCACTATTGATAGTGTCTTTAAATCAATTACTGCTTGTAATATCTTCCCTTTCAAAATTGTTTACACACATGGTTTCTCTTTATTTCAACACACACACACACACACACACACACACACACACACACACACCGCAATACCGAATTATCAATCTAAAAATTTCTGTTCCTTATTTGTTTCCTGTACCTATTTGTCTTCGATCGCCTGAAGGATCTTGTTTTACCCCCACTCCACGCATAATCATCGAGTTGCCATTTAATTCATCGAGAACCCCAATAACAGCTAAAATATAGGTACCTACCCTTTCCTAAATCCATTTGTTCTCCTCACTGCCTTTACAAGAATCAAAGACATCACTCGAAAGCAAAATACCTGAGAAATCACCAGATGGTTAAGTTTTGTTTGGTTTCTTTGTTTAATGGCATATCAACGTTTCTAGGTTATTTAATGCCTTAGCTATTCTCTTAGAAGAATAGTAGTGGTACTATTTAACCCATAGATAAGTGGGGTCATACCTTTCTCAAGGATATTTGCCCGAAAGTGAACGTAATAGTGTGACTGGAGTACGAACTTACTACGATTCTGCAGTCCATCGCTTTAACCATTATACCACGAGGACATCACCAGATGGTTTAGTGTTTAGGAAACACGTTGGTAGAGTCTTATTCCTCAGCAGAGATTCGCTCGACGTATTTTACAACCGATTGGCCAGCATTAAAATTTCTGTTGAAATTGCAGATCTATCAGTTCAATTATTTCAATCCATTAATACACACTGTATTTTAATTTTCCTCATTTCCGATGATTATTTACAATATCAAACACTATAAAAGAATTAATTAAAAACAAGAAAGTTGTGACTTAAAATATGTCTGGGTTTTTTTTTTTTGATTTCAGCGTGTGTATTATAGATAATATTGATGGATTAAGGACAAACAGAAAGGAAGTGATATAATAATCATTTTGAGAGGGAGAGAATCGTTTACAGTATTGGTGACAATTCTATGCCATTTGTCGTGTATAGAAAAAAAATGATATTTTCACTCATTATTTTCAGTGGGATCGATTTAAAATTACTAATAAAAATTGTCATTTTCATTTCACTGGAAATAGATTGATTGATAAATGGATAAGTTTTCGTGCACACACACACTTTTGTGTCGTTTATCCTGGTTCTTTTTTCTATTTTATAATCGAAAATATGGTGATACCTCTCAACATACTTGTGTATATAGCAGCAAATTACTATTCAAAACACTTTCAGAGTATAATTTTAATCATTTGGTGGCTGAGAGGTCTGAGACTTAATCTAACGTAAAGTTGGACGGGTTTCGATCCCGGCTTCGAGCGTCCTGCGTGTCTAGCCACACTGAAGAGTTCTGATAGAACGAAACAGTCTGTCTGTGGATGACAATATATATATATATATATATATATATATATATATATGTGTGTGTGTGTGTGTGTGTGTGTGTGTCAGTCACAAGTTCTGTCAAAAAACACGAGAAACTCAGAGTAACGGGATAAAACATTTTAGGGCTTTTTTAAAACTTAGTGTTTCAAACCGTTCTGTTTTGTGTTGTGAGTTTAAGAATTATTTTCACGACAAAACTGAGTAAATATTTGTCAGAGACAGAGTGATAGAGAGAAAGAGACAGAGAAAGAATTCTGGCATAGAGAAAGGTAGATAGAAATGGAGTGTGTTTGTGTGTGTGTGTGTGTGTGTGAGAGAGAGAGAGACAGAGACAAAGACAGAGAGAGGGACAAAGAAAATGAAATATAATTGTCTTTTCTTTTACAAATGTTGAGGTTAAGTGACGATTCAACAATCATCAAAGAGACACCGAATCAAAAAATCAAAAACAAAAAAGCAAACGAGAAAACTAACAAATCAACAAAAACTAAAGGATTAACAATGGGTATTATTAAGAAAAACGCGAAATAGCAGCTGATGACGATCCCTAAAGATAAAGTTTCAGACTGTTTCGAAAAGTGTTTGGGAAGTTGTAATTAGTGTGTGACTTCCCAAGAGAAGTGTTTGGAATGGGGCTATGGCGCCTCTGCCGTTGGGATGCAATTACTTAGTTAATATTAAATAACTGGATCATTTCCGGACACCTCTCGTAAATCTTTTCTCTGGCATATGAATGACTCAACCGTAGCCAATCAGAATTTCGACCACGTAATAGTTGACGACGACGACAAAATCCTGCACAATATTACATTTCTTCAAGAGAACATTTTGGATTGCTTCTAAGAAAAATATTTTAACTAGAAACTCTCTCTGTCTCTCTCTGTCCCTTTATATATATATATATATATATATATATATATATATATCCCTTGCTGTCTTTCTTTCTCTCTTTTGATGTATTTGACTCTGTAATTATAGATTCTCCAGCGATGTATCTTTCATGCAAATGTCAAACAGAAATAAACTGAATATAGAGATACGGGCATATCCTGATGTCTATGGGATGCTGCTAATATGAAATTAAAAAGAATAAAAGCCGAAATATTAAATAAAAATGAAACTAAAGATAACAGAAAAATATTGATGATTGGTTGATTGCATTTAACAGCTTCTCAAGCCGTCTGGGGTTAGTTTCGTCTAGGAGGTTAAGGAATCATGTTCATTATATGTTCATATTAATTTTAATATTTTTTTTGGCACACGATTATGTGATGTCAAGTATCCCTATATAACAGTGTGTTTTTTTAAACTCATATATAGGACGCTGACAGGTATTACATCTACAGCTCAAAATGGACCAGGAAATAATGAAATTTCTGAGATAAATAATTATCTTTATTATCATATTCACCCAACCCCTCCGCTTGGGCAGGATACGACACAAGGTCAATTTTTAAGAGGAGTTTAACAGGTTTGAATTCAGAGTTTTTCTTCTCCTAGACTAGTTGCCTCACCAAGGCTGAAGAACCCAGTCTGTCCTAGTATTTACCCATAGCTGGAGGAAGAATAATTGGATTCATACCTTTCCCAAAGGTATTAGTGTTATGTGAAATGCAGTCAATCTCGTCCAGGATTTAAACTCGTGTCGCCGCGTCCATTTACTACGACGATAACCATTACACCATTATCTTTATTATCCAGTCATGCTGAATTCAAAATTCCCGAGCAGCTACAGACGGGTATACTAAGACCCCACGTGAGGGGACTAATACACGTGTATAAATATATGTTATAGCACTACCTTCTCAGAAGGGTTTTAAACAGGCTAACGGAAAATGGGGTAAAATCCACTAAAAATGGTGTGTAACACAAAATTAGATCAGATGGTGAGGCTTCAGATATCTGAGTTTTTGGGGAGTGGGAAGTATACACGGGTTGCCGCCACTCCCACGTTCCGTCTGACGCTGAGTGGTAGTATACGTTAGGATCCTTTTTATGTGTTAAATACATATTTGAAAATATTTCATATTCATTGAGAATTCTTGGGGCTATATAACTGTAAATTAGGGTGGTGCCCGTGGTGTAATGGTTATCGTCGTAGGAAATGGACACAGCAACACGAGTTCAAATCCTGGACGAGACTGATTGCATTTCACATAGGACTAATACCCTTGGGAAAGGTACGAATCCAATTATTCTCCCTCCAGCTATGGGTAAATAATAGGGCAGACTAGGTTCTTCAGCCTTGGCGAGGCAGCTAGTCTAGGAGAAGGAATACTCTGAATACAAACCTGTTAAACTCCGCTTAAAAATTGACCTTGTGTCATATCCTACCCGAGCGGAGGGGTTGGTAAATATGATAACTGTAAATTAAGTATAATTATTTAAAGTTATGAATTTTCACTAAGAATTATTGTTAAATACTTGAAAGCATGGACAGGTATCAATAGGCTATCGATTATATGGAGATCAGACGTAACCAGGCAGTGGTCGCATCGATACTGCTATATGGGTACACTACATGGACTCTAAAAAAACGGCTGGAGAAGAAGCTAGACGGCAATTGCACAAGAATGCTGCGAGCAATCTTGAACAAGTCCTGGCGGCGACACCCCACAAGACACCAACTGTACGGCCACCTGCCTCCTATCACGAAAACTATTCAAGTTAGACGAGCCAGACATGCAGGACACTGCTGGAGAAGCAGGGACGA
This sequence comes from Sepioteuthis lessoniana, assembly GCA_963585895.1. NCBI lineage: Eukaryota > Metazoa > Mollusca > Cephalopoda > Myopsida > Loliginidae > Sepioteuthis > Sepioteuthis lessoniana. The sequence continues at coordinate 38,926 of CAUZXS010003408.1, forward strand.
GCTCATAAGGGATGTACTCTTATGGACCCCCACATATGGCCGAAAAAAACCAGGACAACCAGCACGAACATACATTCAGCAACTATGTGAGGATACGGGATGTAGTCCAGAAGATCTGCCAGAGGCGATGAACGATAGGAAAAAGTGGCGAGAGAGGGTCAGGGATATCCGTGCTACCAGCACGACATGATGATGATGATATAACTGTGCGCAAACAAATGACTATTATTAATAGAAATAATAACTTGAAACCACAAAATCATTAGCATTTGACAAGAATACTTGGAACTATACAACTGTATGAAAATTATTTGAATAACGTAAGAAAAATTAATAGCATATAACAATGTGCAAAAATTTCTTGATCAATGAATGCAATTCTCTAACATCTAATTCTTGACAGGTTAACATGCAGTTAAAATAAATCAATCGATTAACAGAAACATCTCATGCATATACAGTTACTATTTATTTCTTTTTTTTTTTTCTGAAATGAATAAAGAAACACGATTCTGTTCATGTAGTCCATTTTTGCATTTTTTCCTATACAGGTTTGTTCATTTGGATTTAAAAAAAGAATAGTGGCAGGAAAGAAGAGTGTTGGCTTTAGTCACTACCTTTTTCATGACATCTAGATATAAAAATTGTTATTATGATGGATTCTTCTTTTTCTTCTTGGCTAGGCTTCGCGAACTAAGATTTATGAAGGAGGCTGTCCACGTCGACTGCAAGCATGCTGATGGCTGACTAGGTCGAAGCAGGAAAGGCAAGTCCGACCGCAGCGACGGCAGGTAATGGTCTGGTCCGGTATGGCAGCTGAAACACACTGGATGTTCCGCCTGCAGCGTTCCTCCCTGAGCTTGGCCTAGCGGGTGTCCTTAAAGGTGGATACGACCTGGTGAACAGTGCGGTACCAGGCATGACGGTCAGCAGCAAGTGTTGACCACTGGTGGTGGTCAATGTAGCAGGTACCAAGGAACCTCTTTAAAACGTTTCTTTGGTGCCCCCTGTCACGGTAGTCGGTGAAGAGTTAACCAATATAATGGATATTTCAGTTATAAATATACCAATGGTGCTATACTGACTATTTAAGCTAGTAACGCCGAAATATGGTCATGTGAATACCTAATAGTTAATAATGTCATTAAAGGGTTGTGGAGGTGCCCGTGGTGTAATAGTTATCACTGTAGGAAATGGACACGGCGACATGACTTCAAATCCTGGACAAGACTGATTGCATTTCACATTGCACTAATACCCTTGGGAAAGGTACGAATCCAATTATTCTCCCTCCAGCTATGGGTAAATATTAGGGCAGACTAGGTTCTTCAGCCTTGGGGAGGCAACTAGTCTAGGAGAAGGACAACTCTGAATTCAAATCTGCTAAACTCTGCTTAAAAATTGACCTTGTGTCATATCTGGCCCGAGCAGAGGGGTTGGGTGAATATGATAATGTCATTAATAGGATAATGTATATGTGTCCATTGTGATTTACTCTCTAGATTTTATTTCATAAGATTAACTTTTGGATAAAAATTTAGTCTTCTTTACTGGACAACGTTTAGGGTACAGTTTAGCATCAGGTGTCCATACATTATACAAGGTATTCCTTCTAAGAGAAGTTTCAATTAATACTACTTTCACAATAATAAACTTCGAGTGAGAATATTTCTCTTACAAAACATTATTTTCCCACATAGTCATATCTAATGGATGTGCATGTAACCCGAAAAGATATCACCAATTCTCTGCGATTTTCTGATGTTTTCCGATAATGTTAGAGATATTGGTGGTACCGTAGGAGAACTTGAAGGTCCACGCTTATAAATCATATTTCTTGCCTTGTTACAGGTAGTAGCTAAGCAACAGTCTGGCAAAATGGCATCTGCCATAAAAACAAATAATTCCTTGAATTCCGTCACACAGAAAAAAAGAAAACAATCCATCAATTGACGCTTACCGAATGTTTAAAAAGACCAAATGTTGAGTGCGAACAAAGCCAGTCGGTGGATGATCCTTTTCACCAACGACGACAGAGATGTGGCTAATAAATCATGTTCACCACATCTGCAAACACACGAAAACATGACGAGATTGTAAATCTGAGACAGAACTGAAGCTGAGAGGACAATAAAAAAAAATTCAAGATTATTGAAAGGACAGAAATATAAAGTGAGAAAGTGAAAGAGATATTTGAACTTTTAATGATTTGATCATGAACTAGGAGTCCCCGGTCATCTCTACTTGGGTAAGTCAAAAGTTTTGCAATATTTTGGTAGTACATGCTAGTTTGCGGCGCGTATATCACGTGACCAAAGCAAGTCAAGCCGTGGCATGTACTCTCTGTGGTTGGTAGATGTTGAGTATCACCCACCTTTTTCCACACAATAAACTAGTCCATCAGCCATATATAGCAGTAGCTACTAATACCAGGGCAGACTAGAAGGTGAAGAGCAGCTTCTTATAGGAATAGTATTACAGCGTTGGAGACTGGAGATTGCACTAGATCACCTTACTTGCTACCGTAATAACGGAAGCTAATACTATCGTTTGGACTATATCTTTATCCTGTATTTACTAATCCTATGTTTTTGTCTACTAATAATCTCTCTATTGTATATACTTTTTCCTGAGAATATATCTCTATTTCCTCTCATATCGTGGTTTGTCCTTTATTTAATATTACAAGCGTTCACTAACCCTATGTTCTTGTCAACTAATAGTCTCTCTATTGTATATACTTTTTCCTGAGAATATATCTCTATTTCCTCTCATATCGTGGTTTGTCCTTTATTTAATATTACAAGCGTTCACTAATCCTATGTTCTTGTCTACTAATAGTCTCTCTATTGTATATACTTTTTCCTGAGAATATATCTCTATTTCCGCTCATATCGTGGTTTGTCCTTTATTTAATATTACAACCGTTCACTAATCCCCTATGTTCTTGTCTACTAATAATCTCTCTATTGTATATACTTTTTCCTGAGAATATATCTCTATTTCCTCTCATGTCGTGGTTTGTCCTTTCTTTAATATTACAAGCGTTCACTAACCAGAACGCAACAGTTGGATCGTGATACTTGGTGTCTTTACATGAAATTCATTGTTTTATTCCATATGTGACTTGAAAGCAATACAGGTTAATGCGTTGCAAAGTCCAATGCTTTATATCAATTCACCGTGGAAGAAACTAAAAACATTTGTTGTGTAAAATGTGAAGTTGCCGTTAATCATAGAATTGTGTACTCGGTGATTCAAGAAATTTCTCTTGGTTTGCAAGAAGATCACCGATCAGGCAAGGTTAGATTACTTTAAAAGCATGGATTCCAAAGCTCTCACAATCTTGTGTGTTTATTCACCTTCAGCATCCAGATGTGATGAATTGTGTTCCGCGTTATAAAAAGAGGGAGAAACTTTTGACTAACTTTAGTATTAAGTGAGTTCATATGATAGTAAAAGAAAAAAAAAACGGATTTCGTTTTTTTTTAAATGGGGAATGTATCTCCCCGCAAAGATTTGACAGATATGCGAGCCTAGTGAAATTGAGCTAACCACTCCGTAACCTTACCACTGCATTATATTACAGCAAAATAGCTTTTACCGCCATTGTTACTTTTGAAAGGGACTAATAAGATGAGATAAGACCCAGGTCAACTTTTCTCTTTTTCTAGATCCCTCTCATAGGCAACTCCAGCCAGTTCATTGACATGAACTGACAGAAGTTACAATCTAGGGTCTTTAATCTAGGGACGATATTTGGCAGTGTGTTGTATTTTTTTACTTTTTCAAAAAGCTACCTTTTGAGAGTTGATCCTCTCAGTAGATAGCGGGTCGAATGACTTGTCAATCTGAATGCATGTTCATTGTCGAAAGATACTTTCGAACTGCAAAAAAGTGGGGTCTAAAAAAATAATGTCTTCACTTTGATATGAGCTTTTCGGATGAACTTTTGGATCAGTTGTTCCTGTCGGCAGTCATTTCGGGATCAAAAAAAGAAAAAAGATATCCTGAAACATTTGGCAATCTTGCCAGTTGCAATAATACTGTAGTCAAGATCGTATCAATTCATTCAAAGCTTTGCAATTTTTTCATACATTTTACTCCGTAACTTTTCCTCAGCGCTCCAATAATTCTAAGCACAGCATATTATTATTATTATTATTATTATTATTATTATTATTCACACATTATAGTTTTTTCAGATCAGTGTTAGCTGATGGTTTTTCCCGGGAGTTTGAGTGACAACAAGTCTCCTTAAGTCTCCCGGACTCTTCTCATTATTCTGACTGTTCTCAATAATACTGTCGTTTGGATGGTCTCCACTCATCCGCCGACTTCCAAGTCCTCTAGTTGCTTATAGTAATCCTTTAGTTAGTGTTCCAAACGCACCAATTACAATTGGTATAATTGCCACATGCATGTTCCACAGTTTTTTTCAATTCCCTAAAGATCGAGGTACTTATACTTCTTTTCACATTCTTTCAGTTTTATTCTGTGGTCAGCCGGGACAGCAAGGTCGACAATTTTTTTAAGTTCTCTGTTTTTGTTGATTATTATTATGTCAGGTCTTCTGGCCGAGATTAGGTGATCCGTGTGTGTGTCAAAGTCCCATTGGAGTTTATGTGTGTCATTTTCTCGCACAGGTGCTGGATGTGTATATACTATTTGTTTGTATGATCAAATTTAAATTTCTTGCACATCTCCCAGTGGATCCCTTTCCCGACCCAATCGTGTCTACGCTAATATGCTGCATTCGCTTATTATGTGATTGCTGGTTTCATCTCTTTCACCGCTTAGTCTACATTTGCTATTCTGCTACGTCTTATCTATTACCGTTTTGATATGATTGGTTCTTATGGCGTTGTTTTGTGCTGCTATTTGGGGAGACTCTTAAAGTTTCCTTTTCTTAGCCATGTTCAGGTTTTGTCGTGTGTGATGTTGTTTATTTGCCGTTTAAAATGCACATAGAGTTTCTTTCCTTCCCATTTTTGTTTCCTAGTCATTGTCATTCTGTTGCCCATTGCGTTATCAGTATCGTTTCTGATGGATGTTATAAGTCGTGCTTTTGTATTAAGTCTTGGAGACATTGTATTATTATTATTATTATTATTATTATTATTATTATTATTATTATTATTATTATTATCTATACACGAGTTACCAGTAAGAACCAGTGGTCTTCACTGGTGTCTAAAAGACATCAAGTCTCCTCTAGTCTCCAGAACTTTTGAAGGGTCCCAGTTCTTTCTTCTATACCCAATTTTCCTAGAATCTTTTTTCAGGATGTTTGGAACTGTTCCAAGGGCTGTAATTGGAATATGTATCAAGATCACTTTTCTTTTCTTAAGGTTTATAAGTTCTCTGGTAAGATCTTGAAATGGAAAAATCAAACAGAAGACAATTTTTCATCCTTATCAATTAACACTAGGTCTGGTCTTCTGACTGGGATGTGCTGATCCCTTTGAATCTTAAAGTACCAGAGGCTTCTAAGTCTCATTTTGTAGGACAGATTCTGGTTTGTGAATATACCATTTATCAGTATGACCAAATTGGAACTTCTTGCACAATTCCAAGTGGATTAATTTTCCACCCAATCATGCGTACTCTAGTATTCCTTTTATGCTAGTTTGATATTTGCTGTGAGATCGAAACTTACCAGCATCATGGTCTCTTCCAGCACTATATTACTAGCGTACCGAGCAGTAGTAACTGTAATACAAGAGAACTAGAAGTACGACTACCACTATTGGACACTATCCTTTGTAACTTTTGTTAATATATCTTTCTTACCTCTAAACCGTGTTCTGTGTTTTACCTTCTGTGTACCGACTTTGGGTCCACATCAATATTGCTGTTGCTGACTGTTGCCTTTTGTGCTTCTTTGCTCTTCGAGTCCTCGATGTGTTGCATACACACAGTCCTCCATGTTGGTGAATTATCTTCATCCTTTCTTGTTGCATTGGGTCTGCATGTTTCATACTTCAGATGTAAGGCCCTCGTGCATTGTCATCAATTGCCTTATTATATGGTCAATCTGTTAGAGTTACTTTATTGCCCAGTGTATCTTACAAGCTATAATACTCGGTTATGTATTCCTTTGATTAGGTTTCTGCAATAGAGTTTAGTTTCAAGAATGTTCTTGTTAAAGTGCAGTACTTGTTCCTTGCTTTTTCTTTCACCTCTGTTTATGTCGGCTTCCAAAATTCTCAGCTACTTGTAATAAGTTTTCTGATGTTTTCCCAACTGAGAAATGTGTACCTTAACCCAACCAACGGAACCAAAAGGACGTTGTACAGTAACGTACCAAATGTACGGTTGTAATCTCGCCATTGGGAAAGTGACAAACACACAAAGACCCCGTCTTATTTCGCTAACACAAAAATTTAATCGCTACAACACATTTTAAGTAGTCGTTAGGAGAAAGACAGGGAGCGTAAAAGCTGAGTCATTCACGCTAGCTGGACAAAAAGAAACATGTCATGAGGAAAGAAAGAGAAGGAAGAAACAGACCTTGAATTTTCTTTCTGGTTTTCTGTTGCAGTTCTAAAGTACTTGTTCGCTGGTTTCGTCTCCACAACTTCCAATCTGGTGTGAAACCATTTTTCGGAGATCACCCCAAAGTGGGGCCACAACCTCGTCTATCTTTATATTTTCCAAACTGATGTTCAATTGTCGTCTGTACTTCGACATGTCTCCTCACCAATGCCCTTTCCAACCTAAGTCGTCCCTTTCTTCCGATTTGTGTCGGAGGGAGGAAGATTTCTGCTTCCGATGGTTCAACCCATGCGCAGAAGATTTCGGACCTCCAGTTTTTTTCCTTGTCTTTTTTAGTTACCGTATTCATTTACCCGTAACCAGCCGACCTACAATGAGTTCTTTCACCTGATTCACTCAAAACAGCTGGCTGCTTCACAGACTCTCTGTCGACTTTTTCTTTTAATTTTTCCTTTTCTCTCCTTCCCGAAAAAATTCTCTTTATAACTTAGACCTACCATATCACGTTGCAAATCTTTTTCCTTCCACTGTTTTTTCCCTTATCTCATTAAGTTTAGCACATTTATCAAATCCAAATTCTATTCTTATATTTTTTGAGTTGATTTCAATAGTTTATATCAGATATTTTTTTTTCTTCATGACAAATATTCTAATATCATCCATATCCATAAAACTGTCTATCTTTTCCCGCTAGTTTGTCAATTTATATTTTTTAAATTTTTTTTTTAGTATATACTTTAGAGGGAAAATTGCTATAAAAGTAGTGGTAGCGAAAGTAAGTCTCAAAAAGACATCTGGATTTTAACTTCTGCTTCTTATTGTGATATTTTAACCCTGCTCTAAATTCTTGGGCATAGAACAGTTTAACCTTGAATCACATATACACGTGAAATACATACATACATACATACATACGTAAGTCGGAGACCTTAGTCTAGGGCGACCTTAAGGTCCCCTTTCGAATAACTACTACACCAAGATGTAGGAAAAAGCGCTACTCCTTTCCTTGGATTGTTCTACTTTACTCTTGATACGTACCTTATAATACTGAGTGTTAAGCAAGGAAATGTCAAGTACCATTTTTTGAGTCTTTGGTATGACTCGACCTGAGATTGAACCCCGGTCTCCCGGGCCATTGGCGAACACTCTACCCATTACATATATATATATAAAGAGAGAGAGAGAGAGATAGTGTGTGTGTGTGTGTGTGTGTGTGAGAAAGAAAGAGGAAGAAAGAGAGAGAGAGGGGGGGGAACATAGACATGCTCAAAAGGAAACATCAAATGGAATACTTACTGTATATGAGTAAATTTAATGTAGTAACATATCCGAAGCTTTCAGAGGCAAATAACTGTTATTCAGAGGAAAGATTCCGTGTAAACATCAAGCTGAAAGGTCACATGAGAGATTCAATTGACCTGACAAGCGTCAAAGATGCATATCGTGTTGAAAGCCCATGAAATCTTCAGGAAATAAATTGTCAAAAAAAAAAGAGATTAAGAAACCTCATGAGGAACTGATACTAAATTAAAGTACAACATATCTACAAGAGATTGCTCTATCTATCTATCTATCTATCTATCTATCTATCTCCTTGTCTGTTCATATCTATCTATCTATCTATCTATCTATCTATCTATCTATCTCCTTGTCTGTTCATATCTATCTATCTATCTCCTTGTCTGTTCATATCTATCTATCCATCTATCTGTTTATATTTTCTTTCTAATTCTATTTATATCGATCTATCAATCAATCTCATCCTGTTTCTATCTGTCTATCTATCTATCTATCTATCTCAGTCTACCCCAAATCATTTCAGTCTGTTCATATCTATATATCTGTATATCTTACACACGTCTTTCTTTCTTTCTTTCTTTCTTTCTTTCTTTCTTTTTGCTTATGCATTTCCTTCTCTATTGATAATTCCAACCTTATCTATCTATCTATCTATCCTTATTAGAATTCTTACACCTTATTATTCTATTTTTTTTTGTGTGTGGCTGCCCTCCAGAATTGAATCAGTTGTCTTCTTAGTAGCGTCATCATGAATTTGCCTGAATTTGCTCTTATCTTCCAAAAATATTTTGTAACTCTCATGTCCTGAGGGTCTCAGGGCGAAGTAGGTTTGAATTTAGTCTGTGCAAACAAATGTACAAAATGAGGAAAAATACATCATCATCGTCGTCGTCGCGCTGACAGCAGCGATTTCACTGACTCTGTCTCTCTCACCATCCGCTTATGTCATCCATAGCTCCAGGCTGGTACCCTCAGTTGCATCCAATGTCAGTACTGAGCAGATGTAATAGCTTGCAGGTAGATTAACAATGGTGCGTCCATGTTTAAGAGTCCGTTCAAGAAAGTCGCTAATGAGTTTATTTTTGCTTCTCCAGTAGTGCCCCGCATGTCTTTTTCGTTTTCATTGGATATATTTTTTAGATAGAAGTTTAGAGACCAAACGGCAGCTGTTTTGTGGGGTGCTGCTCTCAGGATTTGTTCAAAACTGTACGTAGAATTCTTGTATAGTTTTAATCTACTTTTTCTCCATGCGTTTTCTTAGCATCCATGTAGTGCATCCATACAGTAGAATAGACATAGCTAAGAAAAAAAGTCTTTATTTTTTTATCATCGAACTTTCAGAATGGAAGTTGAATCTTGGTCAGGTCGTCCAAAAATTTCAACCATTCATGAACAAGATGAAGATAATCTCCCTATAGTTTTTGATAATAGACGTTTTACAGTTCAGTGAATTAATTCTAGTTCCATCGGCACCGTTTATTTTAGACCTAGCGGAGGATCAAGCTGTCTGCAAAATGGGTTCCAAGTATTCTGATGCCAGCATATAAGCTGAAAACTGCTGACATTTCCGGGACATTTCTGTCAAACATAACAATTTCCCCTGCAGATTAATTCTTCAAGAGGAAACTTGGACTCACCAATTCGAATCTGGATAAAAGATTCAAAGCAAATAGTGGAAACACTCTGGTTTTTCACCCCGAATAATTTCAAATAGACAGCATCACTTGCCAAGATGATGACTTCTGATTTTCGGGATTCTCAAAGAGTAATCAGGATACCAGGAAAAAGAGAAGAAAACTATTAATGGCCAGTTCTATTAATCAGAATTAAGACAACCGAAGGAAGAAAATCAAGTCAAAACGAAGATAAAAGCCGAGGGATACTGCACCGTTTCAGACGGATCAAGCTGTTGTAGCTGCCGCAGCCAACTGTAATTTGTAATTGCTAATCCCAATAACTACTGAGACTCACCTTCATTTGACTTTAACAACAACTTCCTAAACTCAAATCTCGCCTGCGTGAGTCGTCATTTTGAAAACAATGAATCAGTCTGTAAAAAAACAGAACATCACCTTTTTCCTTAATGGAATTGGAGTTTTTGAGCATCGTTGAACGTAGGGCATTGAAGTGAAGTATATTGGAATACAGTGAAAACCTCTCTTGTTTCTCCCATTCCTGTGTGATTCTTAGGAAGAATATATATATATATATATATATAGGTATTATTCGGTCCAGTTAAACCAGACTTGGGAGTAATTCCATCAGAACAAAAAAAAACAACAACATTCAACAGTGAACATTTAAATTTTCCTGGTAAGGATCTCAATGTAACAGACATTACATAATTTCTTCAAGAAAAAAGAAAAAAACGGTCACATCAGGATTATAAGTTTATTTCCATCCTGTTATGGGTTTTTATATAAATCAAAAACACCAAAACGAACCGGACTTCTTCAGATCTATTGGATAAAATTGGGTGAAGAATTTTCTACTCATTTAGCCACTTCTGTATATATATATATATGTGTGTGTGTGTGTCTGTGGGTCTGTGTATTTTTATAGTTTTACAGTTACTTTAAGCATATAATCGATTGTAACTCCTACTCGACCACCAACTCTTTATATTTTGAGCGGCAACGGTCAAAATCTACCCGCGTCTCCACCTCTTGAATCGTCTACGGTGCTTCTCTGGTGCTGGAGTCATTAGCCACGGTTTCTCTTGGGTTGATGACGTCTTTTTCCCCTCACGAAAACTCTGATTACGTCGTGTTTTTGATCACAAAAGGTATGAATAAGGTCGCTGGAGAATGTCACAAAAGACAAAGAAAAACGGCTGGAGAGGAAATCAAAAAGTTATCCTTCAACCACAAGAAACCAAATTCACACGAGTTATTAATAAACAAAGTTCGTTGTTTATATCATTTTTTTTTTTGTACAATTGTTTCAACCCTTCCAGTTCTCGTCTTAATCATTGGAAACTAGGGTATTCAGGGGCAGGCACAAAGTCTCAAGTCAGGAGTTCTTTTAAAATAGCATAGATTACAGCAGCAAAAGGAAGATGGCGCGCTAATCGGTAAAAAAACACTTTACTTGAATCATATTTAGGTCCCAGTTCGGAGTGGATGTGATTCAGTGCGAAATCTAACGATTCTTGTCAATAACGCAATAATTCTTTGAAAATTAACGATTACAGATTTGTTCCTTCCCCACTTCAACAACTCGAGCTCACTCTGTATTTCTCCAAACTCTAATCTTCTTTCAGTATTTTCACATTTTATCCAGTAATCTTCCAATAACAGATTAGGAAATGATTCTTTCCAAATTAGAAATCGGATATTTATTCCTTACCTAGTCACTTTTTATCACGTGATATGCTAATCACGAAAAACACCCACGTTTTAAAAAACATGTCTCTTTCCCAAGCCTAGAATAAACGTCAACGTAATATATATATATATATATATATATATATATATAGTCTGTTTCAGGCGTTGAAAAAAGTCAAATCCAAGACTATTTTTCTATTTTCACTCTAAACCTTGCTTATATTAAATTGTCTTATCTAGCGTTTTGACCTCACCGCCAAAATGACGTTGTCACAGTTTAACTCTAGCCAAAACAATCTCCAGAAAAAACTGATAACAAATTTTGGCACTTAAAATTTTTGAGCACTGGTTTATCGCTGATTTTGTAAATACGTTGGTCTTTCAAAATGAAGTGTAATTTAAATCTTTTTGCTTTTCGATTTTTACTTTATTTTTTCTCAAGTAATTTTTTAAAATTAACTACCTCAGACTCACTGTCACAATTTTAAAAAAATCTAACTGGCCCATAGGACTCTTATAGGTCAGTATAGATCTGGGATAAATGGCAACGAATCGGTAATACACTTCACAAATACCACCTTTTGTAGCTTAGTGTCATACCCAGAACACAGGTGTATTTGTTCGTATCAGCATGTGTCGGTCTTTTCCAAATTATCTATAATTTTATCAGTGTAAGTAGAGTACAAGTTCACCTGCCTAGGAAGCAGTGTCTCATCCACCGAAAAAGACATCGATACGCGACTAACAAAAGGCATGGACAGCAATCGATAGGCTATCGGTCGTCATATGGAAGTCAGACTTGCCTGATAAAATGAAACGCAGTTTCTTTCAAGCAGCGGTCGTGTCGATGCTGTTATATAGATGCATTACATGGACGCTAACTAAACGGATGGAGAAAAAGCTTGACGGCATCTACACAAGAATGCTGCGAGCAATTTTGAACAAGTCCTGGATGAAACACCCCACAAAGCAGCAACTGTACGGCCACCTGCCTCCCATCATGAAAACTATCCAAGTTAGACGAACCAGACATGCAATATACTGCTGGAGAAGCAGGGACGAGCTCATAAGTGATCTTCTTTTATGGACCCCTCATATGGCCGAGCAAAAGCAGGACGACCAGCTCAAACTTATATACAGCAGCTCTGTGAGGATTTGGGATGTAGCCCTGAGGACCTACCAGAGCGATGAATGATAGGGAGGAGTGGCGAGAGAGGGTCAGGGATATCCGTGCTAGCGGCACGACATGATGATGATGATGTATAGTACTAAAATGAACCCCTTTTTTTAAAATTATGCACACAAGTCTTACCCTTTCTTTTCTCAATTATATATATATATATGTGTGTGTGTGTCATCATCATTATTATGCCCTGCCGACAACACGATATTTCATTCCTGTGAAATTTTTATCACCAGTTTTAACAAACTGATTGTCTGAGTCACAGCAACCCTCAACAGGTCTTGTAAAAATACAAATTGAATTTAACAATTTGTATCGTCTCGATTCTTCATCTGATCTCCGATTCTTCCTGTGTCATTCCCAGGCCTTGTATCATTCGAAATGCAGCAGCTCCAACTGGCATCGTAGTTACCATTATTCTTCAGGTTTTTCAGCTCTCTGGCAAGATCCAAATATTTGTCTATCTTTTCGCTTCTTCATTTTTACTCCGTGGTCTGCTGGAACAGAAAAATTAATCTGATGATATTTTTTCTTTATAAATACTAGTTCTGGTTTTCTGAATGAGATTTCATGAATCGTTGTTATCTCAACGTCCTAGAAAATTGTATGGGTTTCATTTTTGCAGAGCAGTCATCACTAATAGTTTTTCCAGCAATCTGAGTGATAGCAAAACTTTCAAATACTCCTGGCCTCCAGATTCGAGAGATGGAAATTGATATGTAATGTTGATGTCCGACCACATACAAAGAAGAGTAACAAAAAAAAAATAATGATCAAAAAATTGCAGTGATAATGAGAGACTTGAGAATCTGGGATTAACTATTTTACAATTTTTAATATTTCTCCTCAAATTGGAAATTTATGTCAAGACAGATTTCAAAAATCAAATAGTGTAACCACTTAGGTATTTGTTTGTTTATATAGCAACATATTATTCAAAAAAACTACCCCAATTTGATAGGGCGTGTCCTCGTGGTGTAATGGTTAAAGCGATGGACTGCGGAATCGTAGTACGTGAGTTCGTACTCCAGACACGCTATTACGTTCACTTTTGGGAAAATACCCTTGGAAAGGGTATGAATCCCCTTATCCTCCCAGCTATAGGTTAAATAGTACCACGACTGTTCTTCTAGAAGAATGGCTTTGGCAGTAAATAACCTAAAAAGAGTTGATATGCCATTAAACAAAGAAACCTATATTGGCTAAAAAAGAAACCAATTAGATAAAAACAACACAATATTGTAGAACATTTTTAATTAAATTGGATGATTTTAGAAAAAATGTCAAGAAAAAGAATTTAAGTTGACATTTTTGGGAACTTTCGGGTGAATTACTTAATTGAATTTTATCTCTATAAAACTTTTGAATTAATAATATACATGTTTTGTGTAAAGATTCTTTCTCTCTCTTTTTTTTTTTCAGGTTTGTTTTCACAATGTGTGATGCCAAGGAGGCATAACAACAACAACAACATCAATTATAATAATAATAATAATCTGCAAAATTTTTGACTTTGCTGTCCTGGCGGACCACAGAGTAAATCTGAAGGAAAGTGAAAAGAAATATAAGTACCTCGACCTTGCTAGACAATTGAAAAAACTGTGGAACATGAAAGTAACGATAGTGCCAATTGTGATTGGTGCGTTAGGCACAATAACTAAAGGATTATTAAAAGGCCTGGAGGACTTGGAAGTTGGTGGACGGATAGAGACTATCCAAACGACAGCATTGCTAAGAACGGTCAGAATACTGAGACGAGTCCTGGAGACTTGAGGAAACTTGCTGTCACTCGAACTCCAGTGAAAAACCATTAGCTAATATTGATGTGAAAAACTCTAGAGGAGTAAACAATAATAATAATAATCCTCAAGTATTGGCGTCAATCTCAGTGTTGCTGTACTCTAGATGGTCTCATTTTTTACTTTAATCTATTTTTTCAGTGATATCATTGAAGTTTTTCAGTATTGTTTTTAGTGTTCCAAACGTAATTGTAATCGCTTTTACATTCATCTTCTGTAAGCTTTTCTGCTCTTTAGCAAGATCCCGGTATTTATTCATAGTTTCACTCACCAATACCATGACTTTATGAACTGCTTGAAAAGCTCGGACCTCTAATGAACAAGTTTTTTTTCCTTTATGTTAATAGAAACTAGGCATGGTTATTGGTGACTGGATTACGTGATCTCATTTTCCCGGACAGATTTTGGTTTGCATATATGTATATAAGACTTTTTTCGTATTGGCACATTTACTGATAGTACACATATGAAACTCTAGTCCTCTTCAAAGTAATCTCCTCCGGCTGCAATGCACTTGTACCGTTCCAACAACTTCTGCAAGGCCCCATGGAAGTCCTCTTGTGTGAGTTTGTCAATGACCTTCGTCACAGCCTCTTTCATCACCTCATTTGTCTCATAACGAGCCTCTGAGCTTAGGGAATAAGCAAAAGTCACAGGGAGCAAGGTCGGAACCATGGGGAGGCTGAGGAAGTGTTTTGATGCCCATCTTGGTCAAATAGTCTGTGATAAGGATGGAGTTATGGACTGACGCATTGTCCCGGTGGAAATGCCACTGACCCGATTTGAAGAGTGCTGGCCTCTTCCCAAGCAATCTCTTCCTGAACTCCATTAAAACCTCAACATAATAACCCTAACCCAAACCCTTTGGCCAATCAACTCAGGTGTATTGACTTCCTTACTCCTCCCACACCTCTCATCATCCCTCATAGACTCCCTGCCTTCCTTGAATCTCTTATGCCACTCAAAAACCGATGTTCGAGTCATGCAAGATGGTCCGAAAGCAGTCTGAAGCATTCCATACGTTTCTGTGATATTTTTTCTAAGTTTAAAACAGAATTTTATTGCATATAGTTCTTCCTCACGTCCAGATTCATTTTTAAAATTCACCAGCTTTGACAATCATGCTTTAGTAGGGTGTATTCCAATTCTTGCTGTCGCTGTTCAATTTATTCTGAAATCATCAAAATTGGTCAGTAATCTCATAAGATGTTTAGCAATAACATAATGAATTTACAAAAGTCTATAACAATCTTAAATGCCTGTACAAAAAAAGTCTGGAAACTTATTGAAGGTACCACGTATATCAGTGAGTGTCTCTACCAATAAAGCTCATACTTACCCATTTTCCGTATTCTTGCTTCTTCATAAATTAATTGTGATGGTGATAGCTCTGTTGACAGGGCTTAGTGTCTGTTCACTATATCGCCTGCAGACCTAGATAAAAAAAAAGTGTATTCAATATAAAAAATATGTGGTATCCAGTTGTAAGGTAATTTTTAGAGATCTGAGAAGTGTGTAGTCCTTCTTTATTGTCATTACCTCTAGGTCTACCCTGACCCGTAATGATTGTGTCTATTATGATCTCATCTTTTGGGCAGATACTTAATTTTTTGTTTTGAAAATTATTGGTATGGAATATAAATAGTTGAAATCATTTAAGTGTGCAAAATAGATGTCTATTATTGAATTGATACAGGCCCATTGGCTTCATTGGTAGAGTGTTTGTGAATGGTCCGGGACACCGGGGTTCAATCCCAGGTCGAGGCATAACAAAGACACAAAAATAGTACTTGATGCCTCCTTGCTTAACACCCAGCATGATAAGGTACAGATCAAGGGTTAGTTGAACAATAGAGGAATAGAAGTAGCGCCCTCCCCTACGCATTGGTGAAGTAGCTATGGAAAAGGGAACCTTCGGGTCGACCTCGATTGAGATCGGCCAGCTGAACTAACCAACTGACATACGGGCTGTTGAAAACATATAACTGTGCATAAATTATTTGGATTAGGTAAGAATACTTTAAACTGTACAACTGTGTGTAAATTATTTGTATTTGATAGAAATACTTTATATGATAACTTTAAGAACAAATGATTACTGACAAATTGAATGGAACATTCACCATCGATATAATTGTAATATAATGGCCGAGGGATTTCGTTTCATATATCTTGCCTTTCGGTTTAATTGCTGAGAACCTTTCGCTAAGCGCTTGGGTTAGTAAGGAGCAACATGAGCGCAGGTGTTCACACGCGTGCGTGCGGGGAGGTTGTGTCATTCAGAGATGTCAAAATAAAAAATCCCTGATAGGACTTGGGGATGTGAATGACGTCATGCACCGGAAACGTGCGCGGAGGATTTGGGAGGATTTGAGAAAAGTCAGTTAAGTTCTGCCTCGGGAGAAGACGGTTAACTTTCGCGACCTCACCGATGCCTTGTGTCGGGTGTGCACGTGGTTTGGGGCAGATGGAAAAGTCAGCATAGAAAGGTGCATCTCACTCCTTATGTCGAAAAACCTTTAAACTCATAGGTAATAAAAAGTTTCGTACCTGAACTAAGAAGTCGTAAGTGTTTTTCGTGTTTTAGGATTCCTATGTTCTATGTATATATATATATATATATATATATATATATATATATGTGAACATTCTATATACATTTCGATATTCATGTATGGCTAGGTTCCATAATTACAATCTAACATTTACATAGAGATGAGTTTTGGCATGGAATAAAGCATAAGTAGTTGATATGCCGTTAAAAAATCAAACAAAATAGCCGAATTTTATGTTAGGTTTCTCAAGGAGAAATGCTTAATGTGCTGAAGTGCAACCTCGAAGTCAGTGAGTTCAAACTTCAGTCATGCTATTGCATTCACTTTTGATTACTCTTTTCTTTCTCAATATTATCCTCTCTTCTTTGTCTTCTCTCTCTCTCTATCTCTCTCTCTCTCTCTGTCTCCCTCTCTCTCTCTCTTACACACACACACTCATACATTCACTCCTTTTTACCGAAAACACTTTTTCACAGTCACTCTCTTTTATTTGCACTCTCTTTCTCTCTCTCTCTCTCTCACTTTCGGACTTATACCCTTAAGAAAAAGTATGAACCCCTTTTTTTCTTCCCAGATATGGGTTAAATAGTATTACTACCGTTCTACCAAATAATTATCTCCCTCTCTATGCCTTCCCTCTCTCTCTTTCCCTCTCTCTCTCCTCTTTTTGGCACACCTCTTTTTTTACTTTTACTATCCTTTTTATTGTACCCTCCTATATTTGTTTCTCTCTTAATTTCTGTTTGACTCACACATACACACCCTCTTCTTCACACACACACACTCACTTTATTTTCTTCTCACTCATTTTGATTACACTTTCTTTTCTCTGAATTATCCTTTCTTCTTTGTCCTTTCTCTCTCTCCCTCTCTCTCCCTCACACACACACACACACATACTCTTTTTTTTATCGAAAACACTTTTTCACTCTCACTATTTTATTTGCTCACTCTTTCTGTCTGTCTGTCTGTCCCTCCTTCTCTCTCTCTCTCTCTCTCTCTATCTCTTACACACACACACACACTCTTTTTTTTACCGAAAACACTTTTTCACTCTCACTCTCTTTTATTTGCTCTCTCTCTTTCTGTCTGTCTATCTGTCTGTCTGTCTGCCTCTCTCTCCTTTCCCCTTCCCCCCCTCTCTCTCTCTCTCTTACACATACACACACACTCATATGCACACTCTTTTTTACCGAAAACTATTACACTGTCACTCTCTTTTATTAGCACTCTGTTTCTGTCTGTCTGTCTCTCCCTCCCCCCTCTCTCTCTCTCTCTCTCCTACACACACACAAACATACACAGACTCTTTTTTACCGAAAACACTTCTTCACTGTCACTCTCTTTTATTTCCACTCTCTGTCTGTCTGTCTGTCTCTCTTTCTTTCTCTCTCTCTCTCTGTCTCACTTTCGGACTAATACCCTTAAGAAAAAGTATGAACGCCTTTTTCTCTTCCCAGATATGGGTTAAATAGTATTACTACCATTCTACCAAACATTAAGTTTCTTTCATTATGTTTCCTCTGCGCAAGTATTTCAAAGCTATCTCCTGTATAATTATATTTAATATTCTATATCTGAAACCATTTAACTGTGTGCAAATAAATGAAAGAAATTGAATTATTAGGATTACATAACAATACTTGTAATCATTTATCCCTCAGGAAACGAATGGATAAAATATGAATTGAATTGCTTGTGTTAAATGATAATACTTAAAACCATTTAACTGCATAAAATAAAACTATAAGTGTTAGATAGAAAAACTTGAAACCATTTAATATACGTGGTGCCTTCAATATGTTTCCAGACTTTTTTGTACAGGCATTTAAAATTGTTGTAGACTCTAGAAAATTCACTATGTTATTGCTATACATCTTATGAAATGACTGACCAATTTTTATGATTTCAGGTTCAAATGAACAGCAACAGCAGCAATTGGAATACACCCTACTAAAGCCTGATTGTTACAGCTGGTGAATTTCAAAAATGCTATGAGGAGATTTAGAAGAACGATATGCCCTATAATTCTGTTTTAAACTTGAAAAAAAGGCCATAGAAACGTATGGAATGCCTCAGACTGCTTTTCGACCATCAGTTTTTGAGTGGCATAAGAGATTCAAGGAAGGCAGGGAGTCTGTGAGGGATGATGAGAGATATGGGAGGAGTAAGGCAGTCAATACACCAGAGTTGATTGGCCAAAGGGTTAGGTTTAGGGTTACTATATTGAGGTTTTAAGGGAGTTCAGGAAGAGATTCCTTGGGAAGACGCCAGCACTCTTCAAGTCGGGTCAGTGGCATTTCCACCAAGACAATGCATCCGTCCACAACTCCATCCTTGTCACAGACTATTTGACCAAGATTGGCATCAACACAGTTCCTCACCCTCCCTATAGTCTAGACCTTGCTCCCTGTGACTTTTGCTTATTCCCTAAGCTCAGAGGATGTCGTTATGAGACAATTGAGGAGATGAAAGAGGCTGTGACGAAGGTCATTGACACACTCATACTTATCGTATGCACCTCGTACGTCAATAACACATAAAGAAGTAAAAAAAGACTCAACGGAGATGATACTGTGTTAAAAACATAAAAATTAGTCTTTAAATTATTACTTATCATTTATGATTCAAAGAATAAATTTTATGTTTTCTGTTTTTAATATAAAATCATCCCTATCAGCTGTTTACTTTTTTTATGTGATATCGACGTATATTAAATTGTTTCAAGTATTTGGCACGTGATATATAATTTGAATAACCTTTAAAAAACTGGAAAGATAGCATAAGTCAACTCAGTTTAATTGACTGATACTATTTACCAACCCCTCCGCTCGGGTAGGATATAACACAAGGTCAATTTTTAAGCAGAGTTTAACAGGTTTAAATTCAGAGTTTTCCTTCTCCTAGACTAGTTGCCTCACCAAGGCTGAAGAACTTAGTCTGCCCTACTATTTACCCATAGCTGGAGGGAGAATGATTAGATTCATACCTTTCCCAAGGGTATTAGTGCTATGTGAAATGCAATCAGTCTCGTCCAGGATTTGAACTCATGTCGCCGTGTCCATTTTCTACGACGATAACGACTACACCACGGGCAGTTTAATTGACTGATAATGACTTTTAAAGGCAGTTGAAAGCTTAGCTCTCATTTGAGAGTGGTAAAGCATGATGACAAAAATCCTTGGAGTTAGTAGTCAGATTTCAACTTTAGCAATCCCAGTTCAGCTGCTGGCTAGATATGTATCTATATTTGTGGTCCGAGAGTTTTCCCGACCCTTTTTACGGGGCTCTTAGCGAATAGACGTATCCATTTTGATCGTCGGGGTTTTCGCATGGTCCATATGTTAAATAAAGGAGAATTGATTATTTTCTTCAGAAAACAGTGTTGACCGACGAGTACCCAACATGAATAGAAAAATTAAAATTCATTTAACTATTAAAATATGTCTTATGATTTGAACAACTAGAAAAAGCCTGTTATGTATTAGCCCAAATCTTCTGTTACTAGTAAAATGCAATAAAAGGTCGATTTTTTAGCAAAATCTAACTGGTCTGAATTCAAAGCTTTAATTCCCAGCTACCGGTTTTCATACCAAGCTTAAAGAGCCTAGTCTATCCTCCTATTTACCCCTATCTTAAGGGAGAATACGAGGATTCATACTATTTCCAAGCGTATTAGTGGATTTGATTTCGATTTGCCATGTCCATTTTTACGACAATAAGCGTTTCACAACGAGCACCTAAATTGCTAACATATTTCTTTGGTTTGGTTTGGTTTCTTTGTTTAATGGCATATCAACTCTTTGTAGTTTATTTAATGCAAAAGCCTTTCTCCTAGAAGAACAATTGTGGTACTATTTAACCCATAGCTGGGAGGATAAGGGGGTTCATCCTTTTCCCAAGTGTATTTGTCCGAAAGTAAAAATAATAGCGCGGCTGGAGTTCGAACTCGCTTACTACGATTCCGCAGTCCATTGCTTTAACCATTACACCACGAGGACTGTTAGACCATTTGCATCATCATCATCAATGATCTCGTTCTGGTGACTTACGCATTTCTTTTGTCCAGATTCAAAATGTCTAACAAGAGAAACTACCCAGGTATTAATTCCTTTGATTAAATATCTGCAGTAGAGTTTGGTTTTCTGTAGTTTCCCCTGTTCTTCTGACATACTCCTTTCTTGCTTTTTTCTATCATCTCTGCTTGATTGTGCTTGCTTCTATTAATTTCGAGCATTCCTTTTTTTTTTTTCAGGCGTTCACATATTTTCCTGATTAGGTAGTTATATACCTTTTGTTATTTCGCTTTTTCCTCTATTCATTAAATGGGTTTATTATTATTTTTTTTATCTTTATTATTAGAATGAAAGGCAGGTGGTAATTCTCTAGATAGATAGATAAATATCATATTCATATATACTTTCATGCATACAGGTATACATACCTTTCGCAACCATACTCTTTGATATGTGTATATATATATATATATATATATATATATATATATATGTATCAAAGTATATATATATATATATATATATATATATATATATATATATATATATATATATGCTATGACATATATATATATATATATATATATATATATATATATATATATAGAGAGAGAGAGAGAGAGAGAGAATGTTAGATATTTTCGCAGAATAATTCAGCTACCTCAAAAGCTTCCCTTTATCATCACAAAATAATATTTTATGTTATCAGATTGATGTGAAAAATGCCAGACATTTTTACTCAAGAAAGATGTTGAATATTTTAATATTGGTGTCAGATGGATTAAGTGAGAGAGAGAGAAAGATAGAGAGAAAGAGAGAGAGAGAGGGAGACAGATAAATAGAGGAGATATATATATATATAGAGAGAGAGAGGGAAGGAGATTTTGCTTTTGTGAATAAAGGTTTATTTTAACAATGTCATAAGGAGTGAGAGAGAGAGCGAAAGAGAGAGAGAGAGAGAGAGAGAGAGAGAGAATTTTTGACTGTTAATGGCTGGACAAGGGTCTAAAATTGAATCTGATATAGACAAGTTTTATCTACGCATTTGTCTTATTAATTTATAAGAACTTTAATCCCTCACTCAATCTCTCTGTCTCTCTTTCTTAACCTCTCTCTCTTTCTTTCTTTCTTAACTTCTCACTCTTTCTTAACCTCTCTCTCTTTCTTTCTTCCTTTCTTAACTTCTCACTCTTTCTTAACCTCTCTCTCTCTCTCTCTCTCTCTCTCTATTTCTCTCCTTTATTCTCTTTTTTTTACTGTTTCATTGTCATTCGCTCAAATCTTTACTGTCACATTCACACACACACACTCTCTCTCTCTCTCTCTCTCTCTAACGCACACATGTACTCATAAACATACTCACACGCGCACAGGCAGACACAAATAGATACACACACAAACTTACTCTCTCTCTCCCACAAACTTACTCTCTCTCTCTCTCTCTCCCTCTCTCTCTCTCTCTCTCTCTCTCTCTTACAGTCACACTCGTTTTTTTTCATTGTTACAGTCTTTTTACTTGCACTCTCGAATTTTCTATAACACATTCTCTATTCCTTCTCTCTCTCTCTCGCTCTCTCTCCCTCTCTCTCTCTCCTCTTTTTGGCACACCTCTTTTTTTACTTTTACTATCCTTTTTATTGTACCCTCCTATATTTGTTTCTCTCTTAATTTCTGTTTGACTCACACATACACACCCTCTTCTTCACACACACACTCGCTTTATTTTCTTCTCACTCATTTTGATTACACTTTCTTTTCTCTGAATTATCCTCTCTTCTTTGTCCTCTCTCTCTCTCCCTCTCTCTCTCTCTCTCTCTCTCTCTCTCTCTCTTACACACACACACACACACACATATATATACACACACACTCTTTTTTTTACCGAAAACACTTTTGCACTGTCACTCTCTTTTATTTGCACTCTCTGTCTGTCTGTCTCTCTGTTTCTCTCTCTCTCTCTCTCTCTCCCTCCCCCTCTATCTCTCTCTTACACACACACACACACACACACACACTTTTTTTACCGACAAAACTTTTTCACTGTCACTCTCTTTTATTTGCACTCTCTGTCTGTCTGTCTGTCTGTTTCTCTCTCTCTCTCTCTCTCCCTCCCCCTCTATCTCTCTCTTACACACACACACACACACACACTTTTTTTACCGACAAAACTTTTTCACTGTCACTCTCTTTTATTTGCACTCTCTTTCTGTCTGTGTGTCTGTCTCTCCCTTTCTCTCTCTCTCTCTCTCTCTCTCTCTCGCTCTCTCTCACTCACTTTAAAAAAAATCCTTTTTCCCTTACTTTCACTTTCTCTTTCATTCTCTTCCTGTTGATTTTAAATAATCGAAAACTTACCTTTTTATATTAATTTAACCTGGAGCTTTCTATCACAGACACCTGTTGCACACGTTTAAATGTAGATACACACATGCATAAGAAGTAAATTCTTTCGTCTTGGTAAGATATCGTATTTGCCTTTCACAGCTGCCAAGTCTGCAGAATTGTCTAGCACCGGTGTCGGATCGCCAGACTTTCGTTTCCAGAACACGAGAATTTCATTTTTTTTTCTTTCGTAAGGGAAGGAGAGGAGGTAAAAAAAAAAAGCAAATTTTAATCTTTTTTTTTAGTCTGCCTGAGGAAGTCAGCATCAAAAGTTCCTGTTAATTGAGTGTAAGACGTTTTGTCGACATTTTTAAGAATAAACGGTGCAGGAGCAACAAGAAAAAGAACAAAAAAAAAAAGGAATAGTAGCAACGAAATGTACATCGTTGCCACAACAGCTGCAACAATAAAAAAGCAAATAACCCGAAGAATTACAGGAAATTACAAGATGTATTTTTGGGATTTTGCAAAGATAACACGAAAAATATATTTATTGTAAAAATAAGGTTAAAAATAGCTTAACATATTCCTCGGTGAGAAAAATGCCATTTTTCTAAAAAAAAAAATCATGAAAATTGACACAAGGTCTTCAACAACTTTGCCAATTTTTTTTTAAATAAATAGAATATCATTTCTACCAGGTATTTAGTTTCTTGAGTTTAAAAATCATGACGAGGAGTATTCGTTTCATACCTAACAGTTTTATTGGTTTTGGCTTTTATTCGGGAAGATATCTTGTCGAAACTCCGCACTATAAGGTCTAATATTAGCATTTGTATATCCACTGATATCTCAGCACTGAATAAATGGAGAGAAAAACAAGATAACTTCATTTACTCATATAGAAACATTTAATACGGACGTAATATATATATACATTTAACTGGCTCATTGGCCAAGTGGGTAGAGTGTTCGCCAATGGTCTGGGAGACCTGGGTTCAATCCCAGGTCACTTCATAACGAAGACTTTAAAAAATGGTACTTGATACCTCCTTGCTTAACACTCAGCAATATAAGGTACGTACGAAGGGTAAAAGGAGCAATCCAGGGAAAGGAGTAGCGCCCTCCCCTACATCTTGGTGTAGTAGCTATTGAAAAGAGAACCTCTTGGTCACCCTGACTACGGTCGCCAACTTTACTTTTACTTATATATCCATTATGTACTGACAAGAATAGAGAAAAAGTAAAATTTGTACATCATATTCTATGACAAGCTGTATGAAAGGGCTATAAAAACGGTAACACTTAATGAAAATGAGCACAGGGTACTGCAAAACCAAACTGGCCTTTCACATCTAAGTTGAGGCGATCAATCGACGGGACGCAGACAAAGTCCTCACTGTTCAACGAACAGAAATGAAGAGAATGCCTTTACAGTTCAAAGACAAGAGACAAAAAAGGAGTGAAGAGGAAGTGATCAAGAGGAGCCCGATAAATACAACCTTCCCAAATCCAAGGGAGGTAATTATAAAGTGGGTCCCGACTGGTTGAATACACTAATTACACGAAATTGAAATGGTGTATCTTTGAATCTGTTTCGAGATCGATGCAAGAGACAAAATCTTTTTTTTGAAGAGGCCTTTGCTTTAACGACTGAAAGGTTTCTGCATTTTTTGGTCGATATGATTCATTGTATTATCTAATAGATTTTTAAAATATTATAGCTTGATAAAAGCAAATATGTAATTTGAATAAAAGATCTTCACAAATAGGTTAAATAAAAAGGATGTTAGACGACCGACTTTGATTCATTCAAATACAAATCAATAATAAACGGGAATAGGAAATTTGGATCAATTATTCATCAGATGAAAAGAAGGCCGTTTATAAAGAAAAATACGATGCTGGTGGAAATTACAGTATATACTCATCTATCATAAGATTTTCTGAAACGTAAAATTTAGTTTAATATTGGGGATCACATCATATATGTGTAAATAGTCGGGCAATTCTATGCCTTGTTTGTATCTTGTGCATGATCCAACTTCCTTGTTATGTTAAACACTGTGCCGATTGCGACCCCTGGGATTTAAACACGGATCTCTAGCCAGCAAACACAAGTGTTGAAATGGATTATGCTACTGGATTTAACGTGACTTGAAATGATGGATGTATAAATGGTACAATCAGAGGTCTGAGAGACGACTGAAGAATGTCGACGTCTACAAAATAGATGTGAAATTTAATCGTGCGAGTTAGAATTACGTTAGTATTCCATACTCTGTATTCGGCATTCTACAAGAGAGAAAAGATTTTATGCATCGGTCAAAAGTGCCCGCCCCACAAAAGGAATATAACAAAAGTGGCAACGGTGAATAGTTTCGAACATTATAAAATCTCTAATATTCGGCTAAAATTTACGTCTCAGCAATCCACACGTACGAGGATCATTAAATAGGTTTCCAGACTGGGCGCTTTTATTGATAGTACACACATGGAACTATAGTCCCCATTCGAAGTAATCTCCTTCGGATGCAATGCACTTGTTGCACCGTTCCAACAACTTCCGGAAAGCCCCTTGGACGTCCTCTTGTGTGAGCGTGTCAATGACCTTCGTTACAGCCTCTTTCATTTCTTCAATTGTCTCATAACGACAGCCTCTGAGCTCAGGGAATAACCATAAGTCACAGGGAGAAAGGTTTGGACTATATGGAAGCTGAGGAACTGACTTGATGCCCATCTTGCATTGCCATCGGTGAATTGTTCGGGTGGAAATGTCACTGACCCGATTTGAAAAGTGCTGGCTTCTTCCGACGGATCTCTTCCTGAACTCCCTTAAAACCTAAACATAATAACGCTAAAGCTAACCCTAACCTTTTGGCCCATCATCTCTGGTGTATTGACTTCCTTACTCCTCCCACACCCCTCATCATCCCCCACAGACTTCCTGCCTTCCTTGAATCTCTTATGCCACTCAAAAACACATGCTCGATTCATGCAAGATGGTCAAAAAGCAGTCTGAAGCATTCCATACGTTTCTGTGGCATTTTTTCCAAGTTTAAAGCAGAATTTTATTGCATATCGTTCTTCTAAAGTGTCATCTCGTCTAGATTGCATTTTTTAAATTCATCAGCTGTGACAATCAGGGTTTAGTAGGGTGTATTCTAATTCCTACTGTTGCTGTTCATTTGAACCTGAAATCATCAGTAATCTCATAAAATGTATAGCAATAACATTGTGAATTTTAAGAATTTACGACAATTTTAAATGCCTGTACAAAAAAAGTCTGGAAACTTATTGAATACACCACGTATATATGGTAGAAATAGATGCTACCCTGTCTGCCGAAAGAGAACAATGATTACTATTACTTTTGAACGGTAGTAAGTAGCTTGATAAACGAATAAAATCCAAGACATTGCAGTTCAGTTTGAGTAGTTAGGAAATATTCATTTAAATTATTTTTGAGAGGATATGTAATTGGCTTAGAAAGAGTCTTGAGTCAATAGTTATCGAATAATGAACTTCGTATTATATTGTAATGAAAAATGTTCGAAGTTGACAGAAAAGGTCAGACATGACGATGGGTTGTAAATAAATCCCTGTTTTGAAAACCCTGTCTAATATATCTGTAGGAAGGACCAGATTTAGATGATTAAAAATAAGTAGGAAGTATTCTAATCGGTTTGTAAATTTTATATCTTTGATTTTGTATTTGACAAATACGCATAAAAAGTATTCTGGTCACTCATTAAGGTATGAACCTCCAGTTAAGCACAGATAAGGGTGTTAGTGTTTGGTTTGGTTTGGTTTATTTCATGTCAAGTCTTGTTTATACATATATAATAAATATATATGATTTGTAAATATATTTTCTCCATAGCATTTTAAACGAGACTGAGTTGATGCTATTGCTATGGTTTCAAGTTTGCTATTTAACAGTAAAAATCTAACATAAGTCATTTGTTTGCACACATTTAAATAGATATATACAATTGGAAATCAGTTTAACGGTATTTTTAAAAAATAGAACTAATTTGTTTGCACACTAGTATTGCTATTGCTTTTACACATTTAAACGGTTTAAATTACTATCGCGGACATATAATTCTATTCAATATTAATCATTTGTTTGCACACAGTGAAGTGGATATGAGTATTGCTATTTAGCACTAATAATTCAATTAAACATCAGTGATTTATTTGCAAAGTTAAATGACCTAACTGTTCTATTTCTAAGAACTCAGTTTAGCATAAGTCTCTTATTTGCACGGAGTTTAAATGTTAAAAAGTTCTATTTAACCTGTAGATAGATCCCTATCATGTGTTACCACTCTGGGTCAGAGTGGAACTGGGAGCAATTGTAATGAAGGTTACTCCGCATCCCCCAAAGCTCCAGCCTTTCGGGAGCCTCACCATCTGATAGTTTTGTGTCATATCCAGGTAGTCATGGGGAGTGGTCTTACCTCTCTGCAGAGATGCAGTTTGTGTATTCTATAGCTCCTCACTCAAGCCGCTAATGCTGTCTTCAACAAGAATGGCTTTGGCATCAAATAAACCATGATATGTCTTTAAACAAAGAAACAGAAACCGTGAATAAAGTTGGGATTTCCGTCGCAGTCAAGTTTTACAGAAGTGTTTTATATATATACAAAGTTCTAGAATGGGTGATGAAAGTTCATTTTTTCTTGACGATCTGATGGCGTCTTTCAAAATAATCTTTTTCATAATTCTTTAAAGATTATACTTATTCTCTACTACTCGGTGCCAACATGTACTGTCACTAGTAGTATTTATATAAACATATATTCCCATTTTATTGTGGATTTATTTCTTCGAGTGGCATGACATATCTAACAAATTTCCAAAACAATAAAACGAAAGATCAATGTGTCGTAATTCAATTATAACACTAAGAGGATTGTGAATGTTATATATATATATATATATATATATATATATATATAATATTTCTCCTTACTTGAGCAAATCAATTTTAAATTGTTACAATATGTTCCATCTTTAATTAATATATATATATCATAATTCTATGCTTTCTTTTTCTTTTTGTCTTGCTTTTTTTCTACCTTTTGATTCGAAATCTTTCTCGATAAACAAACGGAACATAAATTCTAAACAATATTCCTAATAAGTCAAATGACGTAATTTAAAACAAACAAACGCTGGTTCACTAATCAAAAGGCCAACTTTTTCTTGTTATTCAAATTTTCCCAAGGTTTTTGTATTTTGCATTTTTAAACATCCATTGTTGATTTAACATCACTAATAACTTCCCTCATTGTCCTGATGATGGTTTACTATAACCGAAACGCTATAGTGTTGACTTCTCAAAAAATCTCTCCTTCTGCTTGGATTAACTTGTAATCAATTTTCCTTCATATATATATATATATATATATATACTCATTTATGTACCCGGCCTTTTCGATACAACCAAGATATGAGAAGATCAATTTCCAAGCAGATTAAATTGAGTTTAAATTTAGACTAGTTCTTCTCCTAGACTGGTTGCCTAACTAATTGGTTTAGTTTTATGGCTTATGAAACATTGTTGGTTATTCAATGCAAGATGATTTTTATACATATATATCAAATAGATGGGTTCTAAACACGTTTTATTGATAACGTTTTTAAACAATCATGTGCATATTTTTGCAACAGTTAATAGTTTCACTTATTTCTATTTAATACGACTAATTCTACTTACACTTAGTTATTTGTTTGCACACAATTGAATGTTTTCTGGTATTGCTATTTAACACTAACAATACAATTAAACATCAATCATTTGTTTGCTCTGTTAAATGAGCAAACAGTTCTATTTCAAACAATTTAGTTTCGCATAAGTCTATGAAGTTAAAAGGTTCCAAGTATTGCTATGTACCTCTAACAATTCAATTAAACATCAATCATTTGTTTGCTCAGTTAAATGAGCAAACAGTTCTATTTCAAACAATTCAGTTTCGCATAAGTCTATAAAGTTAAAAGGTTCCAAGTATTGCTATGTACCTCTAACAATTCAATTAAACATCAATCATTTGTTTCCATACAGTTAAATGATAGAACAGTTCTTTTTCAAGGAATTTAGTTTAGCATAAGATTTGTTTGCCCTCAATTTAAACGTCAAAGTACACAGTTTCAATATCAAACAGTTCTTTTTGACCCATCGATAGGACACTATCAGCTGCTAACACTCCGGGCCAGAGTGGGCTTGGGAGCGATGGCAATGAAAGGACTACCCCAATTTCCTCAAAGCTCCAGGATTACTGGAATGTCATCATCTGATTGTTTAGTGTCATATCAAAAACACTCGTTGGGGGAGTCTTACCTATCGGCAGAGATGCAGTCGATGTATGCTACAGCCAAAAGAGAATGGGATGAGCCTAACAAAAATTTAAAAAATAGATACCATTTTTTTTTTACCATAACCGTAATATTTATTGCGTATTCTGTCATTATATGTTATGATACTCATAAAGCCAATAGAATGTATTGCACATTAGTATTTGAAAAAGTACAAGATCTGTTTTTTTTCATTGGCAAAGATTTCAAGCATCTTTTAATATTTTAAGAAAAAAATATGACATTGGTTAATACTAATGTTATTAAAGGTAAAGTATTTTTTATCCCCCAGCAAACGGAGCTTGGAATACGCTGACTTTATCTTCTGAAGATGGGCAAACGCCTTAAAAGAAACATGACATGATATATCACTAAACTGCATATGACGTTGAGACTGCAGTTCTGAAAATCTAACGAGAGTTCCCAGTTATTTGCATTTCTCCTAGGCAAATTTTGATCCGTAGTTGTAGAACCTGTTAGAGTTAAATCTATGGCTCAAATAGATGTGTTTAAAAATAATTTCTATTCAAAAATTGTGTGCGAATAAATTAATTTAGAAACAACTCCACAAAATATATAATCTGAACCTAAAATGAACTCAATTCCCTAAATTCGAGGCAAAAAATAATCCGATGCAGGTTGACATTCCACTAAACGCAACCAATAAATTAATCATATATTTCTTTTAATTTATATTCATAAAAAAATCTTTTCCAGATAATCAACTTTCAGGATTAAAAAATAGAGCGAAATGCTCCCTCATATTTATGGTACTACAGTTTGCTTCTTGTGTATAATATTCTCATCTTATTTTATCTTATCTTGTCTTTTATATATATATATATATATATATATATATATATATATATATATATATCTTTAAGAAAAGCAAAAAAACCGTCACATTAGGATTATAAATTTATTTCCATCCTTTTATGGGTATTGATATTAATCAATAACACCAAAAATAACAGGTCTTCTTCAGATCTAATGGATAAAATAATTCAGAATAGACAGGAAGAAAGGGTGGGAAAGGATAAAAGATGGGTGAGGAGTTTCCTTTCCATTTCCCCAACTTCCGGTTTTTAGTGTTTATTACCGTTTGGAATTATAGTAAATTATTTTTTTTAATTTTTAAATTCTAAATATATTTCAACTTAAAACTCCAGATTTAATAATAATTTAGGGAAATACAACATTCCTTAATAACCTTACGTAAGGAAACAGTAATACTTATTTTAAATTAAATTCAAAATTTAAAATTTAAATTTAAAATTCAAAATTAATATTCAAGTTTATTAATTCAGTTACCCTTCCATTGAAAATTACGTACAAATCACATGGTATCTTCTCATCTTTTTATTTTATTTTATTCATTTCACCTCAACTTTCAAATTAATCCTATGTTTTGGTTAAATTATCTATGATAATTTGTCTATAATTTATATATATATATATATATATATATATATATATATATATATATATATATATATATAAATTATCCAGTTAGTGTCCAAGGACAGTAGGTGTGGATTACTTTTTACATAGAATATATGAGGGTAATCATATAAATCTATGAGAGTGCTCAATGTATGGCTATTGTTTGTTCCCTATTTATTCTCTAGGGTATAACAAAATTCCCATTCAGAGCGTATATAGTACAAATTGATATTTTAGTATAACTGACCTCTGCATAAAATTGCCCTGCAAGAGTTGATGTACTGTAAAAAAAAAATAACCATCCAACCAACCTTGTTTGTTACTATTTGCTATACTTGCTTAGTTGGCCAGCTGCTTTATTGTTTCAGGGGATTTTCAGCCATTCTTTCTTGATTTATCTGGTGTTGCAATTGGTTGTCATATTCTCATAAGAAGTGTTTCTAATGTCTTAACTCGTACATTATTGCAGCAGTAGCTGCTTAGAAATATAAGACAAAAGTCCTAAGTTTTACCTCCCTTTTTTCACATCGGTTCCTTTTGGTTATGACCCCCAGCATATATTGATGAAGAATGCTAATGACCTACTGGTGTATGTCCCTGTTTGAAACTCTCAAAACAGATTAAAAGCAAATTCTTCTTTTGTTTTAATTCTTCTGGGTTCTACTTCTTATAACGCATCTTAGTTCATTGGAAATTACGTGTACACACGTTTCTTTTAACATAGATATAATAATTCGTGCTTTATTCAATACGATGACTCGCCTGACGAACGCACATGCACCCACACACGTATATATACACATATATAAAGACATGTATATATATATATATATTTGATTAATAAAATGCTTTACGTACGTAAAAACAAATATGAGTGTACGTGCGCGTGTGTGGGTGTGCGTGAGCGCGCGAACCCATTATTGTATTGAATGATATAAAAATATCTGTAGATTAAATGAGACGTGTGTAGAGATAATTTTCCGTAAATTTAACTGCAGTATATATATATATATATATATAATAAAAATGAAAGAAAATCGAAAGAATTTCATATATATATATATATATATATATATATATATATATATATGTGTGTGTGTGTGTGTGTGTGTGTGTGTGTGTGTGTGTGTGTGTGTGTATGCGTGTGTGTTTATTTATTCCTGCAACTCCGTGTTTAGATTCTGAATTCTTCGCAAAATGTCACCCAGAGCACTTTTAACACTGTCTGAATTCATAGAGTATGTATTCTTAGATTGAAATTAGGCAGTATACAGTTAAACAAATTCAATGAATTCCAGAGCCTTCGAGCAGAAAAGAAAATAGTTAAACAAAAAATAAATAAATCAGAAATTCGGAAATATAAAAGATAAACATAAATTGTCCTTAAATATATAATCTTAAAAAATCTTCTTCACTCAACAAATAAAAAACAAGGAAAAAAAGAAGAAAAAGCCTCAAAAACTTACGTCTGCAACCAGTGAAATAAAACAGAACCATAATAATATCGGAAACTACTCGTTCAAAAAATTTGTAAAATTTCTTTAGATATAAAAATAAAGATCTCTCCACATGGAAATGTTTTTATTAACCCGTTTTTTTTTCCATGAAAGCGATGTCTTGTCCTCGCAAGATATCCGTGCCACAGACTACTCTTAACAAGTTACCATGTTAATGTTAGAGAAAACACTTCATTGCTTGTCATCATTCAAAACAGGAATACATGTTTGAAACGTTTCAATTCTATTATAAGGATATTACAAATCTTTCCCTGTTTGCACAACGTTTTGTCTTTTGTAAAAATTGATATTTTAAGATATTTCGTGCTGATCTAAATCCTCGAAGAAATATATTCTTTACATATATTAATACATGTTCTAAGATATTTCGAATCGGTCTAAATCCATTTTTAATGTATTTTGTAATGATCTAATCCTAGAACTGTGTGCATTTTTTAAGAAACAAGTATACAAGAATGTAACTATATACAATGTACACGATTTCCCAAAACCTTGCCATAAAATAACCCATATAATCGTATATGCCTTTAAAATCAATCAATCAATGTGGCTTTATTTCTATTTCAGTTAATCAGATTAAGCGTTTTTACTATAAAAGATTTATTTCATCATCAGGTTACTTATTAGCGTTGTCTTTATGACAACGTTTCCGCTTTTGTACATTCAGTTCATCTTTCTGTCTGAATTTAAAAGAAACATTGCTCCCTTTGGATCAATCTCTTTAGTGTGCCGTCTTGTCAACTGGACAATCGACTAGAATTTATTTCATATATTTCCTGCCAATTGAGGCTCACCAATGTTCTTGAAGCCTCATTATGAACCTATGACCCGTTGCAGCATTATCAAGCTCAGAATTTGAGTTTACGAGTCAGTAAGTGCCGAATAAAACAATAAAATGAAGTAAGATATGAAATGGAATTTTCATTTCCCACAGGGGAAAGAGTAGAAGAATTTGACCTACTGTTAATAACTTCATATTGAAAGTAGTTTTTCAGCGATGTTCAATGCATTTCTGTAGGAAAATATTAATGGTATTAAACAACTTCCTTTCAGTTGCTGGTTTTTTGGTTGTGCTTTTTGGACTATAATGCCTTGTAGGTTATTTGATGCTGATTCCTGTTCACACACACACACACACACACACACACACACACACACACACACACATATATATATATATATATATATATATATATATATATATATATATAAATGATTGGAAAACGAATAGATTTTAGGTTACATAACTTTCAAACAAGTGCGAGCTCATTTGTTTGCAAACAGTTAAATGGTTTCAAGTAATGCTATTTTACTCTAATAATTCTATACAATACTATTCAAATGGTTCCAAATATAGTTTGGCTTGATTTGGTTTGTTTGGTTTTATGGCATATCAACCTTTGTAGGTTATTTAACGCCAAATCTATTTTTATGTAAATAATCTGTTCTAATGAAAACAGTTCAGTTTAGCATAAGTACACAGTTTAATTGTCAAAAACATTTCCATTTAAAACTAATCAAGCAGTTATATGTATTAATTCAGTTAAGTGTAAATACAGTTTTAATGTTGAAAAACAGTTCTATTTGAAATAATTCAGTTAAGCATAAGCACGCAGTTTAAGTGTAAATACGGTTTAATTGTCAAAAACGTTTCTATTTCAAGCTATTCAGTTTACTCAATTGATTTTAGCATTAGTATGCTGTTAGTTCTATTTAATCCATATATAGGGCCATATCAGGTGCTACCACTCCAGACCAGAGTGGACCTGGGAGCGATGGCAATGAAGGGGTACTCCGCATTCCCCAAAGCTCCAGCACTGCTCGAACCTCACCATCAGATTGTTTAGTGTCATAAACAGGACACTCGTTAGGGGGGGGGGGTCTTACCCCTCTGCAGAGGTGCAGTCAGTGTATTCTACAGCCCCAGCTGACTGGGCAATCCAAATATAGCTATGCGATACTAATAATTCAATTTAACATTGGTTGTTTGTTTTCCGATAGTTAGATTGTTTCAAATTAAATAAATAATTGAATATTTCTATTTGAGCCGTAGACGATAACTTAACAGGTAATCTCCCCGCTCAAAATGGACGAGGGAGTAATTGCAAAGAAGAGATATAATACATTCCTAAAAAGCTCATGGGGTGGATCATCAAATGTTGTAAAGTCACATCCACAAAACTCGTTGCGAGGGAGTCTTACCCTCCCACATAGATACAGTTGGCGTATGCTACAGCCCCAGCCGACTGGTCTTCTTTCACTTGTAATATATGATACAGTTTAACGAAGCTACCAATGAGCGTGTATTAGGAAAAGGCTTGCATTTCCAAAATCACAATGATTTGGCCTTGGTACGACAAAATTTTTGATATACTCTTGCTTCGCCTAATCCGAACGACTTAAACACGGCTTATTGCATACACTGCCTTCCAAAACTTACCGTAACGATTATCGCCGAAGGAAATGGAATCGATTTTCCAAGTTGGAATTTAGAAAGGATTAGTCAGCATATCAATTTCCCTAATGTTCTTGGGGGAAAATACCTCTGTCATCTCCCCTGTAACTCTCGGTAAATAATAAGGAAAACTAGGTTCTTCAGATTTGGTAAGACAACCAAATTAGGAGAAAGAAAATTCTAAATTCGATTTAGCTGTAGTCCGCTTTAAAAGTAACCTTTTCTCGAATCCTGTTGCGTCAGATGAATTGAAGAAATATATACATTCCTAAAACATTACTTAAAGATTTGGATGTCTGGGCTAACCTCCAAATAACTGGCAATTCATTCGAATCACACATAAAATATCTTTATAATTTCAGAACATTATTTACATTATAAATAAGTAAGTTGGTGACCGTAGTCGAGGGCAACCAGAAGGCTCCTTTTTCAATAGCTACTACACTGAGGTTTAGGGGAGGGCGCTACTCCTTACCTTGGATTGCCCCTCTTTACCCTTGATACATACCATATATTGCTGAGTGTTAAGCAATAAGGTATCAAGTACCATTTTTAAAGTCTGGTATGGTCTCCCGGAGCATTGGGGAACACTCTACCCACTTGGCCAATGAGCTTAACACATTATAAATAAAATAACACAATTTTTGTATGTTAAGATCGCATCAATTCCTGATTACTGGCAATTCTGCTAATTTTCAGTGTATCTTCATTTGAAATGCTTTTATATTAAAAATATAACGTGATTATGTAAATGACGAGGGCGTTATTTTCTGATTTTAGATAAGAAATTTTGTTGCTAATATTCAGTTTACACCCAACTGATAAATTGTCGAGACATGCTAAACTAAACCAAATCTCAAAACTTTAAAATGTCAGTATCTAATTTCCGTCTTAACTATTAAAAAATATTTAGTTTATTTAAGGCCAAATTATGTTGCGTGGTTAAGCTGACAAACTTGCTATCACCTGTTCCTGACTAAGATCATTTTAGCACAACGGTTATCATCGTGGTAAATATAATTGGCGGCCCGAGTTCAAATCCTCGGTGAAACTGTTTGCGTTTCTTTTCGCGTTCCATGTCATCTAGCCAGGCATGAATCCATCTGTTTTGTTCAGCTATGTGTTAACTTTAGTGAAGATTGGGCTCTATAGTTTTGATTTGGCAACCAGTCTAGGAGAAAGAAAAATGTTGAATTCTGTACTGCAGTATTCCGTTTAAAAAGATGACTTTGTGTCTATTTTGTCTGAACGCTCTGAATAGTTTCTTTACATTGTCAATTTTATACACTGATCGAAAGGGCACAACTATTTTTTTCTTACTGGGTTATAATTTTGAACATAGTTTCTGTAAAGTTTTTTTTTTAATTTTTTACATGATTTAGATTAAAATTGGCATGCTAATTTCAAAACAATAGTTATTTTTCTTCTATCTAGTCAAGGTTTGTTTCCCTATCACCCACTCCCGTAATAAATACAATTGTCCTGATTAGCTAATAGTGCCTCTTTCATGAGTTACAATCAAAATTTTAATAGAATAAAATTTTGTTTTTGGTTTCAATAACTAATAATCAATAAATAATTTATGATGGTATTATTTTATCAAAGTTGAACGTAACGTCATATGCAGGGGATTAATGTTCGAACAGTGAGGGTGACATATGATACCTATTCAGTTAAACGTGAGAGAGTACGGTGAGAGGTTGTGTTCTCCATATAGTAAAGTAAGTAAAGTTGGAGATTTTAGTTAAGGATGACCCGAAGGCTCCTTTTTCAATACCTACTACATTGAGAGGTAAGGGGTGCGCTACTCCTTTCCCTGGATTGCTCCCCTTTACCCTTGATCCGTACCTTATAATGCTGAGTGTTAAGCAAGGCAGCATTAAGTATCATTTCTTGAGTTTTTGGTATGACATGACCTGGTGTAATGGTGTAATGGTTATCGTCATGGGAAATGGACACGGCCACACGAGTTCAAATCCTGGACGAGACTTGTTGCATTTCACATAGCACTAATACCCTCGGGAAACGTATTAATCAAATTATTCTCCCTCCAGCTATGGGTAAATAGTAGGGCAGACTAGGTTCTTCAGCCTTGGTTAGGCATCTAGTATAGGAGAAGGAAAACTCTGAATTTAAACCTGTTAAACTCCGTTTTGAAATTTACTTTGTGTCATATCCTGCCCGAGCGGAGGGGTTGGTAAATAGGATATGACACGACCTGGGATAGAACCCCTGTCTTCCGGACCATTGGAGAACACTCAATAGGTGAGTCGTATTCAAGTAACAAGACATAAAATTCTCTATACAATGTTCTAGCATATGTCACTGTGTTTGTGTTGTTAATAGTTAGAGTGTTCGCTAATGGCCCAGGAGACCTGGGTTCAATCCCAGGTCGAGTCATACCAAAGACTTAAAAAATGGTACTTGATGCTACCTTGCTTAACACTCAGCATTATAAGGTAAGAATCAAGGGTAAAGTGTAGCAATCCAGGGAAAAGAGTAGCGCCCTCCCCTACACCTTGGTGTAGTAGCTATCGAAAAGGGAGCCTACGGGTCACCATCGACTATTGTCGCCAACTTTACTTACTTTTTGTAAGCTTGAGATGGATCTACTAATTGTTTACTCGAATACTTATTTCCGTTCTTTCTGACTATATTTGATTCAGCTACTTCTAGTCACAAGTGCCAAAATAGCTCTGATTACTTTTTTAATATCTGTGGCAGTTTCACCATTCCTAATGGGCAAACATCAGCACATTTTTCGAACAAGCTTATTTAGCATATCTTATGGTAAAGCTTGGTGATCAAGTCAGGTCATGGGCCCCTTACAAAGTGTGCAAGCAACGTGTCGAGAGTTTACGAATGTGGAACACGTGATAAACTGAAATTTGGTATACCAACGATTTGGCGAGAGCCAAGAAATCATTGCACGGACTGTTAGTTTTTCTTGGTAAAACCTTCAGGATATAACAAGAAAACAAATTTATGATTTGAGTATCCAGGTCTACTGTCAGTTCTATACGTCCAGTACCTTATTCAGTTGAAATTATAGTACCAATTTTTGCTAAGCAATCCTCTCTTGATGATCTGGATGCTGAAGAAGAACTTAGTGAGAGCAATGATGTAGATTTTGAAACTGAAGATGATTCAGCTCGTAAGGTTTCTATAAGAATGAGTTGAATGATTTGGCAAAAGATCTGGAACTGTCATTAAAAAATTCAAAACTCTTAGCATCAAAACTGAAGAAAAATACTTTTCATTAAGAGAAAACTCATTTCTGCAGTGTTTACGAAGAGACAGTAACTTTGTATATTGCCATAACATACAGGGTTTACTGCAGAAAATGGGAATTCCACTGAACAACTCAAATGAATGCCGACTGTTCATCGATAGATCAAAGCGTGGCTTAAAGTGTGTCCTCCACAATGGCAATTTATAAAATTTTGTAGGTGACTCACCTATGACCAGAATAATGGTCTTACCCAAAGGGTATATTAATCAAAAACTAAGCTGGTAGAGCAGGACCAGCAGCTGCATTAAGCACCTTGCATGTTTTCGTGCACGTTGAACCAGGGAAACCCTCCTCAGAGACTTGGATACATTTGTGTGGCCCCTCATATCTCCTTGTTGAGTTATTTATTTATTGACCCTTAATAATCGATCATAACAATAATGCTGTCCCAATTGGTCATTCGGTTTATATTCATGAAGAAAATGGAGACATAAAAAGTTATTGAGTTGTTTTAGTATCCAAACAGAATTGAATTATGTATGTTGACGTTAAAATGGTATGCTTCTTTCTTGGTCAGCAACGTGGTTACATCAAGCATCACTGCGTTCTGTGTTTGTGGAATAGCAGAGCTCTAAAGAAGTATTGGGTGTAGAAGAATTGACCACCAAATCCTGACCGAAAACCTGAAGATATCAACTGTCCATATGAGCTATCAGTTGACAAAATAAAAATTGTATTCCAACTTCTGCACATTAAACAGGGTTTAATGAAGCAATTCATTAAAGCATTGGAAATTGAAGGATACTGTTTCAAGTACCTCATTTTGGCATTTCCTGGCCCGCCAACTGAAAAAAACCAAAGCTGGTGTGTTTGATGGTCCACAGATTCGGCAGCTCGTTAAAGATGATCATTTTATCGGGTAAGTGTCAGAACTTGAAAAGAACGCTTGGTCATCATTCAAAGACCTTTGCAAGCAATTTCTTGGAAATAAACGAGCACAGAATTTCACCGGAATCGTTCAGAAATTATTTGAGAGCTACAAAGCCCTTAGATGCAACATGACCATCAAGTTGTATTTTCTGCACAGCTATCTTCCTAACTTTCTGGGAAACCTTGGTGCAGTCAGCGAAGAGCAAGGTGAACGATTCCACATTGATTTGAAGGTCATGGAAGAACACTATCAGGTAGATGGTGTGTAAAAATGATGGCTGACTATTGTTGGACCATAAAATGAGATTTTCCACAAACTGTAAACTCCAGGAAAAGCTATAAGCGTAAATTGGTTACCTTAAGTAGTTGCACACAGTCTTACTTACAGCAATAATGTCTTTTTAAGAAGGAAAACTAGGGCAGACTAGGTTCTTCAGCCTTGGTTAGGCAACTAGTCTAGGAGAAGGAAAACTCTGAATTCAAACCTGTTAAACTCCGCTTAAAAAATTGACCTTGTGTCATATCCTGCCCAAGCGGAGGGGTTGGGTAAATATGATAATATCTTTTTATGAACAAAATCTATTTGGAAAATATTACAGCCAAATAACGCTTTATTATTTTCCACCGTATGTAAATTTTAAACAATGCAATAAAATCAGCCTAAATATACTAGATTCGGTATTTTATGTTTCCTTGTACAAACCGAGAAGCATGCAAACCTGGCGGGAGACAGAAAAATTGGGGTCATTTTTTTTTATTCAGAAGCCAAATTAAAATCAAGTCTAATACCGAACTAATTTTTACACTTTATTTAATGTCCTGGGAGGGTCGGTTTTAAGAGGGTTTTTTTCCATGCAGTTGCCAACAAACAATAAATTTACAGGACGTTTATCCTTAAAACTTTAATCAGACTCAAACGTGTCTCAGTCATAGAAAAGACCCTGATACTATTTCTCTAACCGTTCTAACCTCAATCACATGACACTGGATCTTTCGTGCAATTCACTTCCTAATAAATTAAGACTGACTTCCGATTTTTGCAAATTGAAATTTTTTTCAATGACATTTGAATACACCTTTTTTTCTACAGACTTTTCTGAGATCGGTTGCATTTATAAACGCTAGAAATACCGATCTATCCGAATATTAAACCATAGCTTGCCGGGGCACGATATATTTATGTATTTTCTAAAGGAATTAGAGTCAAGTGAAGCGCAAATATACTCGTTCTAGATTCGACTTTGGTTAACTGAACTCATTATTAATTAGATCACCGTCACTTTAGGGGGGAGGGAGTTCTTTTTATGAAGTTGCTAAAGAGCTGAACTTTGATATCGTTGTGAGTTCGAATTCCAGTCGTACTATTAGGATCATTTTCCAACTAAAACAGTTGGGGAATGCATGAACCCCTATATTTTTCCTGTTATGCGTTGAGTTGTTTAACTGCTGTCCTTCTACAAGAAGGGCTTTGGCGTTAAAAAATTTACAAAGGTTGATATGTCATTAAACAAAGGTCATCTACGACGCGTTCAGTGAAGATGAAACTAAATACAAAACCAACCGTTGAGAAAAAGAAGCAATTTGTGATAGTTGTCGATAGTCAGAAATGCCATTATTGACATCAAGTTATCGGTTATTGCAAATCATCTTGGCCAGAGAATAGTGTTATCCGAACAGGAAATACAGTGTGGTTATGTTTCAGCTTTTTCGGTAAAACAGTAAAGTTTGCATCTCAAGGAGATAACATGGGCTCATTGAGTCAGCTAGCAGGGTCTTTTGAAACCTTTTTGAATATATATATATATATATGTGTGTGTGTGTGTGTGTGTGTGTGTGAGAGAGAGAGAGAGAGAGAGAGAGATAACCACTACTGTCATAACATACCTGTGGCATAATTAGTTTAAAAATCACCATCAAAAACATACGCTTAATAACGAACTTCTTGTGTTCATGATTTGAATAATTTAAGTTTTATATTTGTTCTACAAGAATAGAATGTTTTAAAACTTTCTAATCTTTTTTTTTTTTTTTTGTTTCATCAAATATCTTACGTGCCGACATGAATTTTTTAAAACCGAAAACTTTAAGGTTGGCTAATAAAATCATTAAAAGACCTTGTATT
Source organism: Sepioteuthis lessoniana (assembly GCA_963585895.1). Lineage (NCBI taxonomy): Eukaryota > Metazoa > Mollusca > Cephalopoda > Myopsida > Loliginidae > Sepioteuthis > Sepioteuthis lessoniana. The sequence continues at coordinate 79,986 of CAUZXS010003408.1, forward strand.
TTTCATTCTTGTACA